>CAUYSK010104834.1:0-12947 GCA_963575035.1 Avahi laniger
TCTATCCATCCACCCACCCGTCCATCCATCCATCCATCCATCCATCCCTCTATCCATCCACCCACCCGTCCATCCATCTATCCATCCATCCATCCCTCTATCCATCCACCCACCCATCCATCCACCCACCCATCCATCCACCCACCCATCTCTCTATCTATCTGTCTGTCATCATCTAGCTCTCATCTGCCTATTTTTTCTACTACTGTGTGGTTGTCCGGTGGGGGCCTCTTCTTTTTTAGGTCTCACAGATACAAAACCATGTTTTATAAAGACTATGACTTTAAAATGCTCTTTTGGTTGCTTTTAATTGAAATAAACATATAAAACAATAATTTAGCCTTTCATCAAATACTTTTGTGCCCATCCTTTCCATCTCTAATTTCCTACAACAAAAGACCTTTTCGCACAGCACCTTCAGGACTATAGTGCAAAAAGGGCATCCAAAGAAATCAGCGGGAAGTGATGAGTTGGGAAAGTGCCAGTTGGATAGTGTAAGGGGAAACAGCAATAAAATTCTGACATACCCTGGCAAGAATCAGGAAGAGTTATGCCCAAGGCCCTGCAGGAAGGAAAGGATATTACTGTAAAAACCAAGACTGAAAATTGTTATGTTTATGAATTTTCAATGCCAATTGTGTTTGTTAATATAATAAACACATTTTTCGTTTTCTGAATTTTTAAAGGAAGCATCATGTCTGTACAAGTCAACGTTGCTGCAAAGGGAAGGCTTTTCTTTGGGGAAACAAAAGTTCAACTGGAGGAGGCTTAAATGTCATTTTTAGTGAAGTGCCTCAATTTCAGATCATCATTTAGTGCCATGCTTGAGGCATCGGCATCTGAATCTCACATGTAGTTGGAAAACTGGAGATAAGACAACTGTGAGGGTTTGAAGAACTGAAGCATTGCTGTGCTCACAAATAACATGGGCAGACAACTTGGTTTTCTTTTTTGTAGTTAAAATTATGAGGATTCCAAGTGAGACTTTCTGAGCCAGGTTGGAGGCTATCATCTCATTCATTCACTCCTTCCTTATTGTCGACAGCTGCCAATTGCTGCCCCGCTGCTCATCTGCCACCTACTAGGCAAATATTTGCTGAATATAATAGAATTAAAGCAATGGACATTTATGTAACAGACCTAATACTAGATACCAGAATACAAAGTCTTTCCTTTCAAAGAAGTCATTATTTGGAAATAGAGTGATCAGTTTATTATTAATTGCAAATGAGAGTGTCATCTAATAGGTATACAGAATCAAGGCAGAGGGATTTTCAGTGAATTTTGAATGTTGGAGAAGGATAATCTTTAAGGAATAAAAAAGGACTTTTCATTACATTAGCAGGGATGAGAAAAGCCATTGCTGCGTGCAGGAGCAGGGTGTTTAGGGAAGATGGAGAAGTTCACTGAGTGCTTATAGCATGGCCCGTCACAGGAGACGGTGGCCACGAGGAGGGAGGCATAATCTGGGAACCAGGCCATGTTTCAGATCCAGGTTTGGATTTTGTCCTGCAGGTGACGAGGATGCACTGAAGCCTGGCAGTATGAAAATACGAGCCAGAGTGCTTTCTCTCTAAGTAGTGAAGATGTGACCCAGAGGGAAGCACATAGAAGGGTGTCTGTACGGGGCTCCCAGTCCTCTGCTGCTGGGACTGGTTCATCTGAGGTGCCACTGTGTCTCTTTCTCCTTTGCAGCACAGGGGCAGTAGACAGCAACTGCCACCACATGTGACAGTGAGCCCCAATCAACAGGAGGGAATCTATTTTCACCACATGCTTATTATAAAATTTTTGATAACTGCAGAAAAGTTAATAATAAAACAAATACCCATTTACTTACCACCTAGATTCAACAATTATTAAAATTTTGCTTATTTGTTTTATTTTCATTGTATGTGTTAATTACCTGGGTTGTCACTTACGTTTTTTTTTTTGTAGCTCCTCTATTTTTATAAACTTAAAATTAAGTATAAAGACTACATTAGACTGAAATTTAACATTTTTGCCAAGAAAATTGTATTGCTTATGCTATAAATAGTATTTTGTGTTATATGAGAAGGTAGGTATTAATAGACTACCCTTTGGACTTATTTATGTCTTTAAACATATCCCTGACTTTCGGTCCAAAATACTCAAAGCTCATCTTATAATTTTCTTGCCTAATTCCTGTTAGTGAGGAATATTATTTAGAAACCAAAATCTGAATGCTTGGGCTAGTCATTGATACTGGGATCACATTGCTTCGATGTTTGTGCTATGGTTGGAGCTAGGAAATATACATATACTTATATATGTATATATATGAAAAATAATGTATGCGTATTTACATTTTCAATCAAATTTAACGAAGTAGTGTACTTTTGTGGAATTTCTTTGATTTTATCTCTTTTCTACACTGAAAAATCTGGTTTCTTCACAAATTGGCATTTTTACTTACTCTTCATCACAACGTGCACATTTTAAAAATGATAATATTCATACTGCTATTAATGAAATCATTGAAAGAGTCTTCGTATTTATTTGCAGTTCTCCTTGTGTATTGAATATATCCTAACGAGAATGGAAAAATGTACAGCCAGCCTAATAGTTTATATTTGCAAAAAAAATTCTGTTTGAATAGAGAAGAAAATATAATAAGAGTCAGAATGGGGTGAAGGGTGAGGGATTGGATTAAGACTTCTCTGAGTGTATCTTTTGTATAATATTGAATGGGGTATTTTACCCCAGTCAAAAAAATCTATTTAAATCACTGCCAGGGGAAAAAAAATACACAATTTTTAAAAAACTAAAACAAATGAGTCTACATATATCAAAACTGTAAGAACACATTGATTCACAGATTTAGGAATTACTAGAAACTCCATGCAGAATTAAAAACAAAACAAAACAAAACATGAGGCACGTCACAGTAAAAGTGCTAAAAACAAAAGTAAAAGAGACACTCTAACAAGCAGCTAGAACTAAAAACAATTTGAAAGTGCAATAGAGCAATGGTGTCTTAGAGTAAACTTCTTAACAGTATGCACGTCTAACGAAAATGGAATCACATGTTTCAGGTGTGTAAACAAAAGAACTCAATTTAGACTTTTACATGTAGTGAAAATGTCCTTCAAAAACTTTTAAAATAAAGAAAATTTCAGGCAAATAAAAACCTAACACACACTATAGGCTGTTCTTTAGGCTGAAGGCAAATGCATCTAGATGAAAGATCACAGAGGAAAAAACTGAATAATAAGAGCATAAAAGATGTTGTGCCTCAAATGATTTCATAGAATTAAGACTTTCCAATTATAGCCACCAAATGTCCTACTTCATTGTATTTCTGCTTTGATAATGAAGCCACAAAGTTTTGGTGAAATCCCATCCCTTGCACACCTGTGAGTACCTTGTTGCAATCGAGATAGTGCCGATGGGTAGAGGGAGAGAGAACAGGTGGTTATGAAGGAGACGAAATGACGAGAGCGGCAAGATTCCCATGCAGGGTGATCTCTTCATAGAATGAAAGTTGGAGATTTTCAAAATCCTTTTATCACTGGACTCACTTCGGAGGAAGTTAGGAATACAGGTTAACATGCGTAGTAGCTTGAACACAAAACACACAAGTAGAGTTAATGAAGGATGGCTCTTGTGAGTGCTAAAATCACATGTACAAAATTGAAATTGTGAAAATGTTTCTGAGGGTGGGATACATTTTATTTTAACAGTCATTATTGTTTTCCTATAAGCCTACCTGATTTTTAAAAAAATATAGCATTTTCTCTTTTATTCAATACATTTAAAATTTTGTTTACAATTGACACTTAATTTTACAAGTTTGTGGTGCACAGGTAATACATGTGTGTATTACCTTGTATAATGACTAAATCAGAATGATTAGCATATCCATCACCTCAATTCTTTGTCATTTCTTTGTGGTGATAACTTTCAAGGTGTTCTTTTTTTGCTATTTTGAAACGTAAAATGCATTGTTAGGAGTTATAGTCACCCTACTATGTAATAGAACACCAGAGCTTATTCTTCCTATTTAACTACAATTTTGTACCAACCTCTCCCCATTCTCCCCTGCCCAACCCCTCCCCATACCATGGTGACCACAGTTCTACTCTCCTACTTTTGTAAGATCAACTTATATAGATTCTGCATATGAGGAGATCATGGAGTATTTGTTTTTCTCTACCTGGCTTATTTAATTTAACATTACATCCTCCAGGTTTATCTATGATACCACAAGTGACAGAATTTCATTCTTTTTATAGCTGGATAGTATTCCATTGTGTATATATACCACATTTTCTTTATCCATTTATCTGTTGGTGGACATATAGGTCGATTCCCTCTCCAGCCTACTGTGAATAGTGCTGTAATAAACACTGGAGTGCGGTATCTCTTTGACATACTGATTTCAATTCCTTTGGATATATATTCATCAGTGGAATTGCTGGATTATATGGTAGTTCCATTTTTAGTTTTTCATATGGAACCTTCTTTCTGCTTTTCATAATGGCTGTACTAGTTTACATTCTCACCAACAGTCTATATGAGTTCCTCTTTCTCTACATCCTCACCAGTATTTGCTATTTTTTGTCTTTTTGATAACGGCCATTCTAACGTGGGTGAGATGGTAACCTCATTGTGGTTTTGGTTTGCGTTTCCATGATAGCTAGTGATGTTGAGTATTTTTTCATATACCTGTTGACAATTTGTATATCTTGGTTTGAGAAATATCTATTAATATCTGTTGCCCATTTCTTAACCAGATTATTTATTTTTTGTTAGTGAGTCATTTAAGTTCCTTATATATTTTGGATATTAACCACTTGTTGGATGCACAATTTGCAAATATTTTCTGCCATTTTATAGACTCGTCCCTTTGTTGATTGTCCATTTTGCTGTGTAGAAGCTTTTAGTTTGGTGCAATCTCATTTGTGTCTTTTTGCTATTGTTTCCTGTGCTTTTGAGGTCCTATCCCCAAAATCCATGCACAGAACCATGTCATGAAGCATTTTCCCTATGTTTTCTTCTACTATTTTTACCGTTTCAGGTCTTACGTTTAAGTCTTTAATCCAGTTGGTTTTTTTATATGGTGAGAGATGGGGGGGTCTAATTTCATTCTTCCATGTTCCAGTTTTCCCAGCCAGCATGGTTTATTAAAAAGACTGTCCTTCCCCCAATGTGCATTCTTGGCACCTCTGTTGAAAATCAATTGGCTGCAAATGTGTGGATTTATTTCTGGGTTCTCTATTCTATCCCATTTGTCTAGGTGTCTGTTTTTGTGCTGGTACCACACTCTTTGGTCAGTGTGGCTTTGTAGTATATTTTTAAGTCAGGTAGTTTGATGCCTCCAGCTTTGTTCTTTCTTTATTCAATATATTTAAATGGGATTTATTTTAAAAAGCATTTTCTGAGAACTTATTGTGTGTCTGACATTGTGTAAGTTACAAGAAGTAGAGCAAAACTAAAATTTTGTTTTTTATTCTCATGAAGTTTATAATCTGATGAAGGAGTCATTAAAATGTGAAAAAAATAAACTACAGCACAAAGTGTTAATAGCTTATAATTGAAGACAGTGTTGTTCCTATGACAGCACAGAGAAGCTGATTAACGTCCATCCGAGGGAAGGGTTTTTCTCATTTTCTTAGGGGAGATGATATGGAAGAGAGTCATCCAGTACCAGAGAGGTTTGTGTGTGAGTGGCAAGGGTGGTGCAGATAGAGAGAAGAGCATGTACGGAGGCTGTCAAGTGTGAAGCTGTGGATTAAGACAATGAGGAGAGTTTCAGCGTCTTGGAGCATGCTCTGCATGGGCCTGAGTCAGGAGAAGAAATGGAACAGGAATACATCAGTCTTCTTTAACTTGAGTGATTTTAAGGAAGACAGTAATAAAGTTAGTGCATTTTAGAAATGTGATTCTGGCCATTGTATGAGGGCTGTAAGTCTGGAAACAAAACTCAAAAAGAGGTAGTCTCAACTGTGAATATAAACTATGTTGGGAGCCAGAACTATGAACATCCAAAAATTAGAGAGGTCTTACTTTTTGTCCCGTTTCATAATAAACCCAGGGGTATTACGGCAGATTCAAATCTTAGGTCACGAGCTTGCGTTTGCTTAGGCATACAAGAAATTCAACTTTATTTGTTCTGTATTTACTCTCAAATGCTTTGAAATCCCTTCCACTAGTATTGGAGATGCAATTTCAGTTAATTGGGTAAACCCAGGCCACTGAGCTCCTTCCTGGCGTCCACCACAGCCTTTTAGCTGAGGGTGTTTCAGTTCTGAGTAGCTGATGTTGGGGGTACGGGGACATTGCCATCTCTTTTCTAAGCCGAAATCCTCTGAGTCATCCTTACTCCGTGTCAGTCCCTGGGAGGTTATTTGCTTGGGTCACATCCAGACCTTTGTGTCTTAGGTCTGGACTTCAGCTTAAAAACTTCAAAGCCAACGCTGGTCTATTTGCTACAGCACTTTACCTTTCATTTTGTGAAAGCATTTCCTTGCAGGAAGGGCTGTCTTGTGATCTAGCTGCTGAACAGACACGACTACAGGGGAACAAGAAATCGTGCAGAAAATAGTGTCAGTTTCTGCTCCAAAATTTTATGTCGACACATTTTCGTCCCCATGTTTACACGTGAGGGGACAACACTTAACAAAGTATCTACCAGACAGTCAGAGCTATGAGAAAGAGGTGAGAGGACAGATTTGAGAGAGATTTAACTCTTAGATTCGACTTTGGAATTACGTGGTTGGGAGAAAAGGTGTATGCCTTGAATAAGGAGCCAATGTCAACAGAAAGCCAGGTTGTAAAAACACATAAACAACTAATTCAGCCAAATTACCTTTTCAGAATCAAAAGGAGGGGTGAGGAAATGTGTGAGTTGATAATTATGTTGTTATGGTTACTTTTCCTGATGGGAACAATACTACTGAAGAGTTGGTTATTTTAAGTTGACATCAGGTAACGATTAACTTACTGAGGAAAAGAACCTGATTTGCATCCAGATGTTTACTTTAAAATTATTATTTCTATTGCATTTTGGTCTAGGTATGTAAACTAAAATCAGAAATTAGTCGTTTACTGTTTTAGACTTCTTAAAACTAAATATATATTCACACTTGAAGAAAACAAGGCTGGATATTTTACATACCGAGGAAGATTATCACACAGGTAGTAATGGGAATACCATAAGGTTGGACAGAACTGTGGCCAGGTCTTATTTTCACTGCCTACTAAGCATGCAACCAAGACCAAGGTAATGAACTCCTTGAATCTTAGTTTTCTAATTTACAGAGCACTGTAACATTCTCTTACATGTAATAAGACACACAGTGTTCTGCTGAGATCCTGTTTCCATTATCCTAGACTGCCATTCTTGCAGTTACAGCAATTGAAATGATACCCACAGAAAATGAAAAAAATAATTAGCCTCAATTCACTTCCAAACATGGTATTATGGGTTAAAAATTAACCATAAAGCATAAAAGTAATTTTGCATGATGCATCCAAGGGAATATTTAAAGGCATTCTGTGTTTGCTATTAAATTTATGTCATGATGGAAAAATCTTTCTTTCCCATGCAAATTAAGTTGCATCACTGTGTTAAATATACACTTATTGAACCCTTTCTTTGTATATGGCACATTGCAAGGATTGGGAGAATAGGATTGGCATTGCATAGTAGTTACCTTAAAGTGACATTGTGCCAAATAGGAGATATTATAAGGCCCAGGAGAAGTGCCATGGCAACCCAAATTAGAGCCTGAGGCAAAAAAATCAATAATATCAATCCTGTCCTTATTTACAATTTTTATATTTTGCTTATTGTGATGGTTGATTTTATGTGTTAATTTGACTAGACAATGAGGATCCCAGATATTTGGACAAGCATTATGTTGGAAGTTTCTCAGAGGGTGTTTTTGGATGAGATTAACATTTAAATTAGTTGACCGAGTACAGAAGATTGCCCTCTTTAATGTGGGTGGGCCGCGTCCAATCAGTGGAAGGCCTGAATAGAACAAAAAGGCTCCCCAAGTAAGAGAGAACTCATCCTGCCTGATGACTTTCAGACTGAGACATCAACAATTTTTCTGCCTTCGTACCTGAACTGGAACATTGGTTCCCCATGGATCTCAAGCCTGCCAGGC
Source organism: Avahi laniger (assembly GCA_963575035.1). NCBI lineage: Eukaryota > Metazoa > Chordata > Mammalia > Primates > Indriidae > Avahi > Avahi laniger. The sequence goes on from CAUYSK010104834.1 coordinate 8,139, forward strand.
TTTAGGCTGGAAGTTACACCGTCTGGTCTCCTGGGCCTCGGCTCCTGGAACTACGCCTCGGCTCCTGGAACTACGCCATCAGCTCTCCTGGGCCTCGGCCTTGGACGTAGACTGGAACTACGCCATCAGCTCTCCTGAGTCTTCAGCTTGCAAACCCACCTGCAGATCCTGGGGCTTGTCAATTGCCATAGTCACCTGAGCCAATTTCTCATAATCTCTCTTTCTCTGTCTCTCTCAATTCTGACTAATGAATTCATCATAGATTTTTACATTGCTATCAATTTTTTGAAATATTGAATTATAGTATCGTATCTTCATTGCTGAGTTTTTTAGTGCTTTTTAAAATCGTGCGCCTGAGGTGAGTGTCTCATTCACCTTAGTGCGGCCCTGGACTTGCGTGGGAGCTGTGGGCGTGCCCTCCTCATCAAATCGCTTCCTTAGACATGCAGAACTTCTCCCTGCCTTCCTCTGTCCCAAACTCTGCAATTCCTCCCATCGTGTCTGTCATACCCATCCCTCTCTCCTTCCCCATTGCCAATGTCTCTAAATCTCACCGAATAACTGTAATAGTTTTCTGTTTGGTTTATTTTCCTCCAGGCTTGTAACCCCTCAATCCATTCTCCACACAGTTTTGAGGGGTTATCTTTCTAAAACACTATTCTGATTGCATCAATATTCTGCTTAAAATGCCTTCTTTACTCACCATTTCCAATCTTCTTAGCACTGTTGTAACTTGTTCCCAACTTCGTTTCATGCCTTTTGCTCTTGATAATACCCAGATAATTCAAATCACACTAAAGTGCTCGCCAAGACCAGACAGACAACGCTGTTCAACTGCGCAGCTCTGCTCGCAGACGGCTTCTCCCGCCAGGTGTTGGCCGAACCCTACTTACTTTTCACCACCTGCCTAATTGTTACTGCCTCAAATTTGATTTTTATTCCCTCTACTTTGAAAAGTTTGACCTCTCTCCCCTGCGCTTTCATAGTACTTATCATTATCTTAAAAATAATAGTACTTGTCATTTTGAAATTCTAATTGGATGCTTAGGAATTTATCTCTCCAACTAAATTGTTGGGGAGAGAAAGAGAGTGTCTTCCTTATTTTTACGAATCTTTTACTTATCTCAGTGTCCAGCCTGGAGGAGATCAATTGTTGAGCAAATGAATACTGTAAGGCAGGAAGTCGTAAGTGTTATGAAAATATACGGCTTTAGGAGTTTCGGATGATGCAAGAAATAGGTTGAATGACAGGGAAAAAAACCCTTGAAATGAGAAGTCTCCAGAAGCTTGGTGCCTGGTATTTAGTATATCTGGTGCCGAATGACAGTGATGTATTTGAGATTTTATAGTCAAGTATCTTACGCAGTGTTAAAACAAGAAATAAGAGATCCACACCATTTATTTTGTCTGCAATTTATATATATATATATATATATATACACACACACATATGTCCAAATTTCTATTCAAATAGAAAGATACAAAAACAATGTTTAAAAGAATGGGAAACTTGAAAAGCTTTTAGCTGACTGGTATGGAATTCTAATTTCTTAATTTTGCATTTATTGTACTTTGTTCTAAAAAACTGGAGCTCTAGTCATCTAAACACTGAACTTGCTTTATTATAGAACAGTCTCACCACTACTAGATTCTATCTCTCCACAATTTTTCTACCTGAATCTATGTTAATTACCCTGGAATAGTTTGCCTGTCCTCACTGCCTCCAGCAAGCACCCTGTTTCTGCGTGTGTGTGAGTTGTTTTCCATAAAAGATTCTTACTTCTTTCCTTAGACTCTGAGTGTGAGTTCTCTTCTGTAACTCTCCCTGCGGCTTTCTTATGTTTGGAGAGCTCCAGGAATCCATCTTTTCCTATGATGGTAAATTCCAATCAAGATAAATGTAGCATTGCTGGTTTGGGTCCCCTGCTTTTGGTTCCAGGTTTAATATCATTTGTAAATCTTGAACAACCACTAAATAATCAGGTCACACTGGCTAAAAACTCTGCATCTGCATATGCCGAAGCCAGATTCTATTCATTTAAAAGTTCTAATTCCCTTTAAAGAAACCAAAGATTTTGCATACTATATCTGTCATTTCTTAAAAACGAAAAATTAAAATCCAGATTCTTCTTCAGTAGAGATTTTAATTAGTGCAAGTATGTGACACATTGCTTTCCTGGCCTTTTTGAGATCTGAAGTCCTGTGATCACGAAACCTCCGCAGGCAGCACTGTGCACATTCATTTAACGTGTGTGCTTTAATTTAAGTGCTTCAGATATATTTTTTCAATGCCGTGCATTCTGAGGGAGAAAGAGTGCTTTATTTTATACACATCCTTTTACACTTTAGAATAATACTTTTTATTTGTACAGTTTTTAAATACTAGGTTAGTCATGAATAATTGTTTCCAAATTACAGATGAGGTTAAGAGACCTATAGTTTAGGTCTAACAGAAGATAAAAGCCATGACTATAACTGGAGCTTAGATACTATGACTGTAAGTGCAATATCCCTCATAAAGTTCTATTGTATAATCCTCTCTCTCAGGGAGATAGGAGATTTTAGGTTTAAAAAATCAGTTAGAATTCTCAACTTTAAATATTTGTTGATTGCAATCATCAAATCCTTTTTTTACCACAAATGTTCACTTTTTGAAAAAGCAAGGTATAAGTTTATGTTTTCTTTTTAAAAATCCCAGAACACCCACCAGGGGCCTATAGTTACAGATACCCAGGAGACAGAGGCAGGAGGATGGCTTGAGCCCAGGAGTTGAGGGCTATAGTGCACTGTGCCAGTGGCGTGTCCGCTCTGAGTTTGGCATCAATATGGTGACCTCCTGGCAGAAGGGGCGCACCAGGTTGCCTAAGGAGGGGTGAACTTGCCCAGGTCAGGAACAGAGCAGGTCAAAACTCCGTGCTAATATGCAGCGGGATCGCATGTGTGAATAGCCACTGCACTCCAGCTTGGGCAAAATAGCCCCCTCTCTTAAAAAAATCCCAGAACAGGATAATTTGCGTTAGCAGGGTGAAGGGCTGGCCTCTCTTCTAGAGGTGACGTGCAAAAAGTCAAACGCAATTCTCGTCCAGCGCACAGAGAGGCCATCCGCAGCGGTTTGAGTAGTTGCACAGACGGCGCCTCTTCGCCCGTGAGACTCGCAACACTTCATTTCTGCCCTGGGGCCGGGAAAGCGCGCCCCTTCGTCTCACCCGCACATGCCTCCCACGTTCCCTCAGCCCTTCCTGAGGGCCTGCGCCACGTTGGTCTTCTCTCCGGGAAGCCGTGCCTCGGCCTCAGAGCGGCACTTATTTCCGGGTAAAACCTGGCTAACGACTGCGGGGGCGAGTCCCCTGGCAGTATTTGGCACCGCGGCTGCCAATTCGGCGTCTCGAGGCTCAGAGACGATTCCCTCCTCCGCTAGCGCTGTCTTCTCCACCACCCCGGGTGTCTGAGCTGCCCGTGGTGCCACGGTGAGTCTTATTTACTCACTCACTTCCCTTGCACAGGTTGATCCCGAGAATATTTAGCAGCGACTCAATAGTTCACTCCGGTTCAATCAACAAAATCACTACCTCATCGTGGTGCTCAGCAACAAGCATTTCCCAACGTTAGCATCGTCCACGCGCATTTGCTGACTGCTTACTACGTGATGGTTTTTGCTGAGAAAAACACACTAAAGCTTGGCTCCGAAATCCACGAATCAAAGGTTTTGTTAGGATGGAAAATATATTCCACAAGACTATGCCTCCAGGCAGCGTAAGCTCCTCGTCATACTACAGGTAAGATGCTACCGCTTTCCACTCTTTTTACAGAATTGGGTGTTCCCAGTAAGTGAGCGTTACAGCTATTAAATTCTGGAGTCATCCAGGAAAATTACTCAGATCTATATTTCCTAAGAGTGATTATTGAACGACCCCCAAATATGCAATAGCAATAGAAGTTAATAGAATATTTTCTTTATAAAATTGAGGTTATAACTCTTGCCCCTCACAAGCTTTGTTGTCTTGTGCAAAACTGTTGACTTGCGGATTTGTAGTACTAAAAATAATAATTATAGAAAAGTAATAGTCATTGCACATAAAATTGATGTTTTAATTCAAGTGAATATATAAAAAAATATTAGTAAGAGATTTGTATTTCAGAGATGAGATAAGCCTTTTGGCTTCTGCGGGCCACGCTGGGTCTCTCTGGAGCGTTGCTCTCACATTCGGGTCTTTACTATCTACAAGTTCACAGTTCTCAAATCTATATCTCAAACCAAGACATTTCTGAGCATGAGACTAAGTGTCCTGTTCAGCTTGGGCTGCTGTAACAAATGATCGGAGACTTAAACAACATTCATTTCTCACAGTTCTGGAGGCTGGAAAGTCTAAGAGCAAGGAACCAGCAGATGCAGTGTCTGGTGAGGCTCTTCTTCCTGGGTTGAGATGGTACCTTCCCCTTGATCCTCATGTGTCAGAGAGAAAGACAGCAAGAAGAGAGAGAGAGAGAGAGAGAGAGAGAGAGAGAGAGAGAGAAACAGAGAGAGGGAGAGAGAGAGAGAAAGTACAAAAGCTAGCTCTGGAGTGTCCTCATAGAAGGGCATAGTTCCATCCCTTTTTTTAATTTTATTTCAGCATAATATGGGGGTACAGATGTTTAGGTTACGTGTGTTTCCCTTGCCCCCCCTCCCCCCCAGTCCAGGTTTCAAATATGTCCATCCTATTGCGTGGTGCGCATTGCACTCTTTGTGTACACATATACTCGTCCCCTCCTCCCTCCTCCCCCCTCCCCCCTGCCCAATATCTAATAGATGTAATTCTTATATATGCA
>CAUYSK010104836.1:0-18254 GCA_963575035.1 Avahi laniger
CCCTGCGGCTGCAGCGCGTGCGCGTGGCGGACGAGGGCAGCTTCACCTGCTTTGTGAGCATCCGGGACTTCGGCAGTGCTGCGGTCAGCCTGCAGGTGGCCGGTGAGCGCCGGGAGGGGGGCGTCCTCCCCTCTGTCCACCTTCCATTCCTGCCGCAGCCCACCCCCTCACCGCGCTTCGCTGCCCCCAGACCCCAAGCCCCAGTACTGACCCCGTACTCACAGCCCCATGCATCCTTTCCTCCCCTGCCCTTGACCCCTGCCCTTTGCCTCTTCCAGCCCCCTACTCGAAGCCCAGCATGACCCTGGAGCCCAACAAGGACCTGCGGCCTGGGGACATGGTGGCCATCACATGCTCCAGCTACCGGGGCTACCCTGAGGCCGAGGTGTTCTGGCAGGATGGGCAGGGCACGCCCTTGACCGGCAACGTGACCACGTCGCAGATGGCCAACGAGCAGGGCTTGTTCGACGTGCACAGCGTCCTGAGGGTGGTGCTGGGCGCTAATGGCACCTACAGCTGCTTGGTGCGCAACCCCGTGCTGCAGCAGGACGCGCATGGCTCCGTCACCATCACAGGTGAAGGGGCAGCTGGACAGCTGGGGAAGGGCGGAGGGAGCAGCTTCCTCTTTATTAGACCCAAAGCTGGAATTTCTATGGGTTTGGGTGGTCAGAAGATTTTTTAAAAATCACTTTCGTGGATTTCAGGTGTCTTGAACTCTTCCCAACAAGAAGTTCTTAAAGGATTGACTTTAATGGGCTGAGGACAATCATTGATAATATTTGCTTTTCTAAGAACACTTAAGGGCAGCACTTAATGCTGCTTCTGTAGCCAACAAAGTACCTGCCTAGAACCTGGAAATGTGGGCGGGAATTCTGGGGCAGCCGCAGGGCATGGTCCCGGGACATGGTGAGGGTGTGCTTTCCAAGGGGAACTTGTGCAGGTGGTGGGAAGGTATTGCTGCGTCCATGGGTGCCATCAGATTCTGAAGCCCTGGGGACATCTGGGCCTCTCCAGGTGGTCAGTCCCCCTCACCTGCGTCAGTGCCAGCCCTTCTTGCAGACCTGAGCTCCACCCAGGCGGTGGTTGGATTGGCTGGGGCTGTCTCTGCTGCCTCCACGTGGTCAGACACTAGATAGAGGCCACCCTTTTGGCTCTTCACTCAGTCTCTGGTTTCCGGGTCCTAGCCCAGGTGGGCACCCCTTGTGCCGGGGGTGGGAATGGGGAGGCCCATGTTCAGGCTAGGAGAGGCAGGCTCTATCCAGTCCTTCTGTAGGCCTGCCTGCTCAGTCTGGCTCCTCGATCCTGCCCCTGGGCCAACCGAGCTTTCCCAGGTACCTCCCTGCATACTCTGAGGTCAGGACAGCACGTTCTGTCTGTCTGGTTCTCCTCTTGTCTCTTCCCACGACTTCCACCCGACCCCCCAGCCCACGCAAGCTCCGTTCTCCCCTGGGTTTCCAGGGTCTGCAGAGACCTCGGGACTCACCGACTTGCTCCTGTCTTGCTTCTGCCCCTTGAGCCTTGTGTGGCCTTCACTTGTGACAAGCTCAGAGTCCGAGCCCGTCACTCTGTCTGCCAGGAGTTCATGCTCTTTCCTCCTCCTCCTTTAGGTGTTTCCTTCTGGCAAGGCTGTGTTCCCTCTGCCCACCCCCTTCCTGAGACTGAATCTACCCTCTCCCTGGAGACCCCCTGGGTCTGTGGTCTCTCTGTGAGAGTCACTAGCCTGGGCTCTTGGATGTTGAGACATCTTGACCTTTTAGAGAACAGCTGTGGTTTCTGGTAGTGAAGATGGTGTTCACTGGAGAAAATAAGCAATGTAAGATAGAGTGAGATTGATGGAGAAGGTGAAGCTTTAGGAGAAGGGGGTAGTGGTCAGGAAGCCTCCAGCGGCATGTGGGAGCTGAGAGGGCCTCGGAAGATAAGGGGACTTGGAGGTCATTTGCAGTGCTGTGCAGAAAGGGCTGGTGAGTGTAACCTTCGGTAGGTACCGTTTGAGGTGGTTCCATTTAGTGGTCATTGTTGCCAAGCACATTTCACGGATGAGGAAACCGTGGTCCCGTGAGAAGTTTCCCAAGGCCACAGGCTCTGAATCTTTCGGGGGTCAGGTCCCTCTTAGAAAACTGGATAAATGAGAAATGTAGTAGTTTGCATGTAATTGTGGAGGGTTCATGGCCTCTCCAAACTCATCCATGGCATCTGTGGACCTGGGCGCCAGCGCTCTGCTGTGAGCAGATGAACCAGGATCAGAATCCAACTTTGGCCTCTCAGCCTAATTTTCTCTCCTCCCCACCAGCCAGCTTCCTGTTTTGTTAGAGCAGGTCTGGCCTACTTTGGAGCCCTTGGCCTGTATTTCGCTTCGGGCAGCTTTGTGCCGTGCAAAACATTCCGGGACTCAGACTGTCAGTCCTCCAGCTGGTCTCTCCCACACCTGATGGAGGTTGGTGAGGTTGCGTGTGCTGGGCGGAGCCTCTCCGTGGAGGGGGCTTTATGGAGCAAGCCCTGGGCGTGGAGGCTGGAGACGTGGCCTGAGCCCTGGCTCTGTCCTTTCCTGGGTGAACAAGGGCAAGTCTGGTCTGTGCTCTATGCACCAGCGCCTGCGTAGGGGGCGAGCACAGAAAGCGACGCTCCCTCAAATATTTCTACAGCTCTGTTCCCTCCTCTGTTGGTGAAGCCTTGTGTTGGGATTCCCAGGGGGTTCTTATGTGTTCTTCACGGACTGGCTCTCCTGGCCACCATGTCACCTGCTGTCCTCCTTCTTGCCCACCACTCCGCCTCCTGCTTACCAGGGTGATGGGTCCCTTTGCTTCCAATGTCCAGAGCAGCGGTTTTGCCAGCCATGCCCATTGAAGGTCACATCTGCTGCAGATCCCTGCCCGAGGTGCATCTGTGCCAGGCCCCTGCCACCGAAGGGTTAATGGCACTGCTTGCTGCACTGGTGATGCCCCTGTAGAAGCCCCGGTGCCCTGAGCACTCGCTGGCTCCAGACAGCAGAGTAGAGCAGTGCTGTCTTTCATTAGATTTTTCCCTCAAGGCCTGTGCCCAGGACGCAGCGTGGGTCCCCAGGCTGGGCCGGAGGCTGGTGCGCCTGCAGGAGCCAGGGGGCCCTGTGCTCAGGACAGCTGCTGCCGCTGGCCGGGCTTCCATCCTTCCTGACAGACACCTAACAGGAGGGGCCTCAGTGTCTCACATAAGTGTCTCCCTGGCGAGGCCCCTCCAGACCTGTGTGAGTCCCTGGGGAAGCCGGGAACACTTGCTCCAGCACCCTAGTGACCTCGTCTATGTGCTGGCTCAGCAGACGTTTCTGTAAGGGGCTGGAGAGTGGGTGCTTCGGGCTTTGGGGGCCACATACCGTCTCTGTGGCTGCTGCATCTCCTTCTGTTCCTCCTCCCCCTACCCTGTTTTGGTAACCCTTTACGAGAGTAAAAACTGCTACTAGTTCACGGACTGTACACAAACGGGCCACCAGCCCGTGCTGACTCCTGATCCACGGGAGACGGCTGTCGCCGAGTGGGGCCGGTGAAGCCGGGGAGGGCTTCCGAGGGGGTGAATGTGGAGCGGGTGGAGGGTGGGGGCGCTTGGCAGGCGGAGGAAGCAGGCGGCCATGTGGGGCGGGGAAGAGCCCATGCGGGGGCTGGGAAGAGCGGTTGTCTGTGCAGAGACCGGCCGGCCCCAGGTTGGCTGGGGCGGAGGCTCCTGCGGCGGAGCTAGGAAGAGAGGCCGAGGGAGGGTAGGCAGCGGCTGGATTCCACAGGTTCTTTTTGATTTTTTCTTTTTTGAAGTGAACATAACCTCAAGATTTTGTTATGTTCGTAGTAAAACAAAAGATGATGCTTAGAACTGCATGACTTCGCCCTTTCTCTACGTCCTCCGGTTCCATGTGCTCGCAGCCCCCAGCGGCGGCTGCCCAGACCTGTGGCCACCGGGCCGCTCACGGGCCGTCTTCTCTGTCCTTCCCGCCCTTTGCGGGAAAGTCGGCTTCGTCCACCCACCTGCCTCTGGTCACAACGCCGCTTTCCCTGGGCACACAGAATCCTTGCCCTTCCTGCACTGTGTCGCTTTGTGGGGTTGGCGTTTGCCACACTCCTTACTGACAGTCCGGGGGGTTTTAGGAACGTTCACCATGCTCGTAGGAGCGCCGTCGGCAGGGAAAGCATAGAGGTTCTTGGATCATCCTGAGAAGCTTGAAGCATGGTTCAGAAGTCAGTGGGGAGCCATAGAAGGTTCTTGAACGTCATTCAACCACAGCCTCTTCAGCCCTTCCTGGTCGCAGCATGTCCACAACACGGCTGTCAGGGTTTGGGGGTGGTATGGGGAGGGGCGGTGGGAACTTAAGTGGATTTTATTCAGTGTTAGGGCCCAGGGAGGGTGGGGACCCCTGTCACACCTTGGGCCATGGGAGCCAACGTGCTGGTCTCACTCTCCCCAATTCCCCTCCTAGGGCAGCCCATGACATTCCCCCCTGAGGCCCTGTGGGTGACCGTGGGCCTGTCCATCTGTCTCGTTGCACTGCTGGTGGCCCTGGCCTTCGTGTGCTGGAGAAAGATCAAACAGAGCTGCGAGGAGGAGAATGCAGGTGAGTGGGAGGGGGCGTGTGTGCGTGAGATCAGTAGTGTCATTTTCTAGGGACAGAGGAGTGTGGGTGTGCACATGGGCCTGGATTGCGTGTGTGTGAACTGGGTCTACCGTGTCTTTCGTGTGTGAGCCTGTCCGTGTGCAAACGTGGCAGGGTGGGTGGATGTGAGCGTGACCGCAGGTGGTGGGTGTGGAGGGCCAGGTGCTACGAGGGATGAGCGTGTCTGTGCCACAGGTATGCCTGGGAGAGTGGAAGTCACGTGAGCGTGTCTGAGTGAGAGCAGATTAGAGCATGGGGACGGCACAAATGCACGTCGCAGGGTAGGGGTGCGTGTCTGCCTCACAGTGGCTAGGGTCTGAAGCAGCTGCCATTTGCTGGGCCGAGGGTCAGTGTGAGTGGACGCTGGCAGTTGGTAGTGGGTCAGAGGACGTTGGCGGGTGAGTGAGTTGACCCTGGGAACGGACACGTGGGTAAACAGGGGCATAAGAGTACGTGGGTCCCCAGAGGCTGGGAGATGGCTGGGGCTCAGGAAGGACAGTGCAGGAGAGGATGGCCGGGTGGCAGTGGGGCGTGAGTACCTGTGCGGCGGGCAGGTGGAAGGCTGAGTGCACAGACGGCTGGGTGGGTGCATCTGTTGGAGGGGGATGGTGGTGGGCTCGGTGAGCAAGTTGGGGGGGTGGGGAGGTGGTCCCTGGCCAGGTGAGTGCCGGGCTCCAGGCTGGCGGCCCCCTCATTCTGTCACAGGCTCGGCCCTGACCCCAAGTTGCAGCCCCGGGTCCGGCATTCAGGGCACAGGTCAGGCCTGCTCAGGCCCCGCTTGCCTGCCTCCTGCACGCCCAGCTGGGGAAGGGCAGGGACGAAGGTGGGGCTGAGAAAGATGCTTGTTCACATTTATTCACGCCAGAGTTCTTGTCTCGTAGGAGCTGAGGACCAGGATGGGGAGGGAGAAGGATCCAAGACAGGTGAGTCTGAGCTTGGAACTGGCCCTCTTGGCTGAGGGAGGAACACAAGGGACAAGAGAAAGGACTTCAAGATCTGGAGGGGCCAGATTTGCTGTGAGGTTTGAATGAAGTGTGTCCTCTGGACTGAGGCCTCCTGACCAGGTGAGTCTGCCCTTCGCTCGGAGCTGAGCGCGGCGGCAGGTCTGACCGCCGCCGGATGCACCTTCATTTCTCCTGCCAACCTTGCACCTCTGCCAGGGCCCACTCTGCCTGACTGACCCTGCATTGCGGAGTCTGATGGCTTCCCAGGGGTAGGAGCAGGGACTCGACACAGGGCAGTCTGGGTTTAAGCTCCAGCTCCACCTCACGTAAACCGAGTGGCCTTGAGCAAGTCGCTTTGCCTCTCTGGCCTGGTTTCCCCATATATATTCATAAAATGGACATATAGCAGGTTCACAGGTTGTTTGGGTGGAATTAAATATGATAATGTCTTTAAAGGACCTAGTACCATCCTTGGCACCTAGTAAGTGCCTAATACACTGGAGTCCTGTTATTATCAGGCAAACAGCTAAGACTGTCCTGTTCTAGTTAGAGGCCGTTTAACTCAGGGCAAGGTGCTTTGTTCCTCTGGGCTTCAATTTCCCGTCTGTAAAATGTCACTCTGACCCTGCCCTGGTGGCACCAGAGGCCTGTTTTGAAGTTCTCTCGAGTGACTGGATTGGGAGGTGCTTTGCAAAGGACATTGCGTGGTAAACCGGGAGCCCTGCTCGGGCGGAGGGGGGACGCCAAGACACTGGCGCTATGGCCACGGGAGGCTTCACTTCCAGGGCGTCCTGGGCTGGGAGAGGCGGGTTCCTCCTGGTTGCTGTTGACAGCAGTTTCCTCCCCACCCCCGCAGACAGGAGATTGACACCTGGGGACTGCTATAAATTATGCCAATTAATTCTCTGCCTGTTGGTGCCCAGTGTGGCAGGCATGGAGAGCTCTGGGATCAGACCTCATTTTTCATGCTCAGAGGCAGACGTCGTTGGCAGAGGGAGGGTGTGGGGACAGAGGGTGGGTTAGAGATTCGGTCAATCTCCGTTCCACGTGGTCCCAGGCCCACCTGGGGGTGCCTGCAGGTCTGCCAGCCTCCTTTAGCTCCTCGTGTCAGCTTGTGTGTAGCATGGGCTCACTGCACTTCCATATCTCCAGCTCGCTGGAGGGCTGGGGGGTTGTCCCCATTCTATAGACGCAGAGAACTGGGGCCCAGAGAGAGGAGTGACAAACCAGAGTGGAGCTGAGACTTGGAACTGGCGCTTGGGATAGCAGCCCAGGGTCCCTGGTGCTGTGATGTTGCCCCTACCCTGCCAGTTTCTTCCTCCTGCCCCTTCCTCATGGTCTTTCTGGCCCTCCCTTCTCCCCCCGCCAGGCACCCTACCCCTCTGCTTTCCACGCTCCTCCCTCACATGCTCCTTCCTGTTTTGCAGCCCTGCAGCCTCTGAAACACTCCGAAAGCAAAGAAGGTAAAGACGTGTGGTGCTCGGGGTCGTGTGTCTGTGTGCCGGGAGGCGGGGGTGTGGGGGGGTGTCCGCCTTTCACTGGTGACCTGAGGCTCCCTCCCCGGAAGAGCAGCCTCACCTTCCCCTGGTGAGATGGCAGAGGACTGAGTCACCAAGGTCACAGCTGTGCTAATAGGACCCAGATATGGCAGAGGTTTAACCGGGGCAGGAGTTTTTCTCTCTCCAGTAAAATCTGAGCATAGGTAATCTTAAAGCCACGGCATCCTGGAGCCAGGTTCCAGTTACCTGGGTTTTGCCCTCTTCAACTCAGAGCTTCCATCCCCAGGTCCAAGAGGCTGCTCCAGCTTCCATGCCCCCTCCAGAGGCAGTGGGGAAAGAGGAAGGGGAGGGCAAGTTTCCTTCTAGGGCTTGACTGGAAATAGCACATCACTTCCGCTTACCTTCCGTTGGTCAGAACCTAGTCACGGGACCCCTGACTCAGGTGAGGCTTGAAAAGCCATTTCAGCTGGGCAGCCAAGTTCCCAGCACACAGTAGGTGGTTAGTAAGTGTCAGCAGTCATCAGTATTCACATTATAACAGCAGTCACACTGGGAAATGTAGGAAATAAGTGGTTCTCCTCCCTGTTGCTTGGAACCAAATGATCAGGAGCGTTGAGCAGATGGAGATCACAATGCCAGCCTGGCTTTGAGGAGTTGCCGGAGACTGGGGCCAGGTCGGCAGAGCGGTTGGCTGCCTCATCCTGCTCCTCCGCGAGGCAGCCTGGCCCCAGTCTCTGGCCATGCTAGACGACTGCAGAGGTGTCCAGGTGGGGGAGCTCCTTTTCCTGGGGACAGACAGGCCCAAAGACCAGGACAGGGAGGGGAAGGGTGGGCTGAGCCCTTCTCCCCGACTCCATTCAGGTCAGGATGGGGAATGAGGTCAGGGCTGTGCCCCTCCACGTGGAGATAAGAAGCCAGAAGGAAGGAGGTTCCCTACAGTGTCATTCTTGGGGACATTGGCGTGGAGGGGGACACTGGAGAAGGGCTTCCGCTAGAGGAGGGATTTGGGCCAGGCCTTGGAGGGTGGACTGGGGGAACAGGGGCGGGGAGATGGGAGATGGAGGGCCGGTGGGAGGGCAGTGTGGGTGGGCCTGCGGGATGGAGAGGGAGGCGGGCGAGGGGAGGGTGGTCTCCCTCAGGGGCTTTCCTGGTCATGCCCAGTGCCCGGCTCCCAGGTCTGTGCCTGGGCTCCAGGGCGGTGGTCAGCACAGGGGCTGTCTGCTGGACTGCCGCGGCCAGTGTCACACATACTCCGCGCCTGAGTTATGTGACCTGGTGCCTGGGCTTCTGGCATTTAATACTTTCCCCTACCCTTTTTTTCTTCTTGTCATGAAATGCAGAGGACGGGCAAGAAATAGCCTGACCACCAGGACCAGGGAGCTGCTGCCCCGGCCCTGGGGCTCCCATCCTCTGGCTGCACTGGGGCCCAGTGTGAGCCTTGCCCCCAACAGATGGGTCCCGCTCTGGCAGGTGTGCTTGTTCTCCAAAGGATGTGACACACAGGCCACCCTGCAGCCTTACTTCTCAACGGACGTGATTCCCAAGTCACCCTGCTGCCTTCTTTCTTAGGGACACAGCACACAGACCACCCCCCACCTTATTTCTCCAAGCCGCCCTGCCTGCTGCCTTATTTCTCCAGTGACACAATACATACGCCATCCTGCTGCCTTATTCTTAGGGACACAGTGCACAGACCCACAGACCACACAACCACCCTATTCCTCCAATGCCACACGGGCCATCTGACTGCCTTTTTCCTCCAAAGGACACAATATTCAGACTGACCCCTGCCTTATTTCTCCAAGGACACGATGCACAGTCGCCCCTTGCCGTGTTGCCAGTGGCCCCGATACACTGGGTGTGGTTGCTCGGCCCTGTCCCCAACACCTGCACAGAGTGAGTGCCGTCTGCCCAGGCAGGGCACGAAGCCTCGGCATCTCCTAGAGCCCCGTGGCTGTCTCCTCCTCCTGCCTCCTCCCGCTCTGGCCTCAAAGTTGGCCTTTTCCCTCCCCACCAAGTGAAGACAGGGCCTCTCCCCTGCCACACACAGGTGTGCAGAGACGCACAGGTGCACGTGCTGGAACACGGAACGCATGTGGTCTTCCCCCGGCCCAGTCTCCTGCGTGGTGCCTCGGGCTGTGCCCTGTGAGACCCTCTTCTCTGCCTGCCCTCCCCCTGGAAAGCATGTGCTGGTCACACTGGTTCTCTGGGGGTCTTCAGTGGGTCCCCTCGGGGTTAGCTTCTGTCCCTCTGCTTTTCCTACTGTTGGAGCCTTTGTTTCTTCCTTTTGGTTTATCCATTTAATTAACGTGCATCGAGCAAGCACAGGGTGTCAGCACTGTGCCAAGTGGTGGGGCCCCCTCCCTCGAGCATCTGCCCCTGCAGCTGGGCAGCAGCTTCACCACCTGCAGTTCACGGGCAGCTCCTGCCTTGCTCCCTGCTGTGCCCACAGCCTCCTGGATACCTCACCCCCTACCATCCCTGACTCTTACCCCGAGCACGGGGTGGGGGCAGAAGCCTAGAGAGAGGAGCACAGTCCCTTGCCACAAGTAGGGCATCTGGTGGGTTCCAAAGTGTCTTTACAGGTGTCAGCAGGTGGCCAAGGCTCTCTCCGCCTTGCATAGCAGCAGCATGGGCGAAGCCTGGGGCCTCTCGGAGCCTGGGGTGGGGCAGGGCCAGCAGGGCTTCCAGGACACAGAGGGGACTCCCCTCCACTCTCACCACGGTGCTATTCTGGGGCCAGGGCAGACACCTCCTGGCTTGCCTCCGGCCAACCCCCAGCCTCCAGTAGAGCAGAACTTGTGATGTTCCGTCGCCTTCTGGATGGCATCTCTCCCTACCCAGCAGTGGAAGATGTGAGGATTTCTAATTTAAATGTGGGACTCCGAGGAGTTTTATAAACTGGGGATGTATTTTGGGAAAAATAAATGTCTTTGTAAAAAGCTTTTTCCTCTGTCAAGTGTTTGGGAGCAGGGTGCGCTCGGGACTCCGCAGGAAGGATTCCCCTCTGGACGTTTCAGTCCGGGACAGGAGTGCCTGGGTCTCCTCACTCTCATCACCATCCTTAAGTCACTGGGTTTCCACGGCCCTTGTGGTCCCTCCCTGGCCTCAGTTTCCCTCTAGGTGGAGTGAAATTGCTGGTCCAGAAAGCCAGACCTTTTGCTTAGTATATGGGTCTCCTCCCACCCCTGGAAGCATCACCTGATTTCTTTGCCTCAGGACTCAAACCCTAGGCTTGTTTAGGGGCTCTGCTGATGTCCCCATTTCACAGGCTGGAAAGCTGAGACCCAGTAAGAAGCCGATGCCAGGAAAGGAGTTCTGCATACTATTCTTGGCTGGCCCAGCAGGATGGGTACCAGGCCAGGAGTTGGGTCTGGCCCAGGGCCTAATTCTGCCCTGTGACCCTGAGAGGGCATTTCCCTTCTCTGGGCCTTGGCTTTCTTACATGAAAAATGGGACTGAGGTTTTAACCACCTTCCACTTAGAAAGCCTGAGAGGTGGTAAACAGGCTTCCAGAGAGCCAGGTTGGGGGAGGCGGCGCTCGCAGAGCGCACTGCATTCGTTTGCCCCCAGCTGCCGTCGTCTCAGCCCTGGGCCAGCCGGTCAATCCCGGGGCTACACAGGCCTGGGCTGGGGGTCAGGACACTTGACTTTCAATCCTGGCTCTTCTACTAACTTGTGGCCACGCCCTTCATACCTGAACCTTATTTCCTTATCTTTATTAGCAAACAGGGGTAATGAATCCTCTCCCGAAAGGCGTAAGGTGTTCTTTACAAACGGAAGGATTTGTTACAAAGTTGATGGCGCTAGGAGTGAGATGGGTCACCTTGCTCGAAGTCCCGTCATCGGTGCCATGTGGGGGTTTTCAAATGGAGAGACTCGTGCCGGAGATCCACCTTTGTCCCTTGCAGCTGCTGTGGCCCCTGAGCGTGTTGTCTCGGCCCACTTGCAGGGCGGAGGCAGTGATAGCTCTTGCTTTGAAGGATTGTCGTGAGGGGTGGATGAAGCAAATGCAAAGTGCTGGGCACACGAAGGGTTACGTTTTCCCTCCCTGCAGTTGGGCCACGCACCGTTGCTGCCTAGGCGACTTGTAGATTGAACACGGTGGCCCAGAGCAGCTGTCTGAACCTCAGTTTGCCATTCTGCAAAACAGGCGCGGCGACTGCGACAGGGCAGGAGAAAGGCTCACACACAACATTGTCTCAAGTGCCTGGGGGAGGTCCAGCAGGCGCGGGACTCGCCTGGAGGTGAGGGGCAGAGAGAGGCCACCAAGTCCTCTGGTGCCGAGCGCCCTGGACAGCAGTATTTTTAGCCATCCTTCCCGGGCACCGTGCCAACGCCTGCATTTTAATGGAGAAATAATTCTCACAGTGCGACAAGCTGGGGCCCGCAGGTGTCACATCCATATTAAAGAGGGGACGGAGCGAGGGTTCATTTGCCCGGCTCGAGGTGTGACCAGAATTCACCTCTGGGACTATTTGTAAGCAGGGTTGTGAAGACCAGTTGGCTGATCTGACCACTCCCCACCCAGAGAGAGGAGACAGGGAAGAGACTGGTGGCGAGGCTGGGGACCCCGAGTCGTCCTGCCTCTCCACGTGTGTGTTTGAGAGTGTTCTGCTCACACGCGCAGACAGCAGCGGCGCCTTCCACGGGAGAAGCGGCACCGGCCTTCCTCTGTCCCAGAGGCAGCGCCGAATGGGATGTCGATGCATGTGAGCAGAGAGCGCGGCGGATTCTCAGCCGGGCAGTGTCCAAGGATCCTGCTGCAGAGCCCGCATGAGTTTGCCCTGAGTAGCCGAGACCCTTGGCCTCCAGGTGCAGGGCACTCAGAGAGCAGCTCAGAGACCAGTGTGCCGTGGGTGGGGGCTCGGGGTCTGGGCAGCGGGATCGCACACTGCAGATGCGGATGATATAGAAAGGCAGGCCTCCCCGCCGAGGAAGCGTCGTTGGGGGTTTGCTGTCTTTCCAGACCGGTTTCTCCGGGCTTACGCATTTATACGAATGGTATCATACGCATTGTTCTGCAACTTCTTTATCCTGTTTTTCTTTCTTTTTTTTTTTAGACAGGGTCTTGCTCTGTCAACTAGCTAGAGTGCAGTGACGTCATCATAGCTCACTGCAACCTCAAACTCCCGGGCTTGAGCGATCCTCCTGCCTCAGCCTCCCGAGTAGCTGGGACTACAGGCTCGCGACACTGCGCCCAGCTAATTTCTCTATTTTTGGTAGAAACTGGGTCTCGCTCTTGCTCAGGCTGGTCTCCAACTCCTGAGCTCAAGCGATCCTCCTGCCTCGGCCTCCCAGAGTGCTGGGATTACAGGCGTGAGCTGTTTTTCTTTACTCTTTTCCCAAGTCAGTTCTTCTAGAGTGCCCTCCTCCTCCACTTTCCATATTGATGTGTAACATACCTCTGGTGCTTAAAAGATGCTAATTCTCACTGTAGGACTCGATGAATTTTCACACAAATCTACCCATATAACCGCTACCAGATGGAGCAGTTCCAGAATCCCAGAAAGTTCCTTACCGTCCCTTTCCAATCCACAGCCCTACCCTGGCTGTTTTCACCGCAGATTAGTTTTGCTTGTTCTCGAACTTCGAATGAGTGGAATCCTACAGTACACACTATTTTATATCAAGCTTCTTGTAAAGACCTCCCTCATTCCTTATAAATGGCTACATAGTATCTCCTAGTACTGCTGTTCTGGAATATATTTTGTTAGTTCTTATAGTTTAGATACAAACAATGCATCCTTGTGCTCCAGTTTCTGTAGTATAGAGCCCTAGAAGTGGGATCTCTGGGTGCATTTTAAATGTCGGTAGAGTTGCCAATTGTTTAGGCTGCCTTTTTAGCCAGTCCCTGTGGCAGGAAGACTATGAAAGTGAAGAAAACTCCAAAGTGACTAGCAAAATTGATTGTAGACAGGGCAGAAATGGTGCCAGGAATTCATGCCCAGCTGTGTCAGGGCCTGCAGTCAGCCCCGTCTCTCACCTCCTCTGGGCTGCATGGCCCTTAAGCGTCTGCGTCCGGCTGCCACTGCCTCGGTTCCCCAGGAGCTGCCTTTGCCTCTCTGGGCCTCCGGTTCTGCGGTGAGTGTGTCTGACGCCTGTGGGGTGGTGTGGGCCCACACTGGGGCCTGAGCATGTGTGCCAGGGCTGGGCTGAGCCCGGCACCCACCACACTGATGGATGGGGAGGCTCCTCCGCATCTTATTGGATGTAAGCGCCTCAGGGCGAGTTCAATCTTTGCACTCGTGTCCCAGGGCATTCATAAGCTGCCATTTGGCTCTACCAGCTCCAGGTAATTGTGGCGACACTATTTCATCACTAACGAGGCAGCACTTTGTTAGAACAGAGAAAAGCCCAAGTCTCACAGGGCAGACATATCCCAGCCTTCACACAGAGGGTCTATGACCTTTGCTCCTAGCCTTTCTCCAGCATCTGAGCAGCAAAATATCCGCCCCCCTCCTTCAGCTCATATGATTTCTCCAACCCCAGCGCCCTCCTCTGGATGTGTTCATCATTGTTCCTTTCAGACTGAGTCCCCTGACATGGATTGTGATGTTTTAGCTTATAATAGATTAGCTCTCACCTCCTCGATCCTGGGCACTATGCTCCTGGTGATGCAGCTCCAGATGCCGTTGGTCCAGTGGGTTCCACACCGTGGCTGCACATTAGCATCACCTTGGGAGTTTTAAATAATACCACTGCCTGGGCTCCCTCACCAGCGGTTCTGATGCACTGGTTGAGATCCTTGCTAAATGTTTGATGTGCAGACCCCAGGGGCTCTAGGCTAGCTTACAAGTGCATGTAAAATAGGACAGAGAAGGACAACCCTGGGCAGAGACCTTTGAGACCAGGCTGTCCGAGCTAAGCTAGCTGTCCTCGGTGATCACTGTATCAAACCAAGGGTTTTTTGTTTTCTAACTAAGGGAAGCACAGGAAATACAGGAGCAAGGAAGGTTGAGGGGAGTGATGGAGAAGGAGGCCCTGTTCCCTGTGTCGTGAGGTGGGGGACTGCGGGAAAGCAGGAATTCCGAGCTTCTGTCCTCAGTAGACCAGATACCCAGGCCCTGGGAGAGCGAGAAAGGGTGGGGTGACACCGGTGATGACTCAGCTCCTTTCAGCTCTAGTATAGGAGATGGAGGGTCCTCCTGTGTCCCCTCCTCCTCCTCCTCCTGCCACCGACTCCCTTTTTCCCTTTGTGTCTCTCCCTTGTCTCCCCCAGGCCTCCAGATGTGCATAGTCATGTGGGCAGCTCTGGCTCCTTCCTCCCTCCAGCACCGTGTTCTGCACGGAGGGATGGACCATCTGTCCTGCTCCCTGTAGCCGTCAGTCTGTGTGCGTGTGCCAGGCTCAGGGACGTAAGAGCCTTCGCACTCTTCCTGCTTTCCTCCCCGCCGTCTCAAATGTGCTTCCGCCCCAGGGTGTCTTGGGGTCCCTGCTATGCCGCACACCTGCAGCACTCAGAGTGGCGGGGCTCAGCGCCTCTCCTCACCACTCCCCTGACTCCTGTAGCTCTCTGGCCGCTAGGACTCCCTCATTCTCAAAGCTCACCCACCCAGAGTCCACCCACCTGCTGTAATTCACAGGCCATTGTGCTCCCTGAGGTCTGGTCTGCATCCTCTTCCATTTCCTTTCTGCTCCTGTGTCCCAGTATCCTCTCCTAAAAGGTCCCTGCAGAGCGTGACCCCCACTGTTGGGGGTGGGGAGAGGGACCAACATGTGTCTCTGCAGAGCCTGCCAGCCACTGAACTGACGTTTTGCCTTATTGGCAAGGATAATTTAGTGTAATTCGCTGCTAATGAATGAATGCACTTCTTGTTCGTACAGCTTTTGTAATTGCGTTGAAGTCCATGTGCTCATGGATGGCAGCTTCAGCAAACGTTCCGGGAACTGATGCTGGCCAGGGTGCAGAGGGAGCTCCCCCTCCTTGGGGGATCATGCTGAGGGCCTTGGTGAGCTGGAAGGCGTGGCTGGGATGCTGATTTCCTTGGTGGCTCTATTTGCGCTGCTTTTCTCAAGTGTCCTCCTAGCCACTGCAGCCGGGAGAATGTGGGTCAGCACAACAGGGGAACGTGCTGGCAGCCAGGGGTTCTGGACCTAGAGTGCTTTTGGAATGGGCTCGGCGGTGCCGTGTGCATTCTGCTCTGTCTGCAGGGTGAGTGATGAGGGAGTCAGGGGGACGTATAAGGGAGAAGGGGACAGAGATGACCGACAAGTGGCAGAAGTTGCACGTCTCATATCCACTCGTGTTTATAAGCCTTTACTCAAGCTCCCCTCACCACCGGATCTGCCCTCCCTCTCCTCGCCTGTGCGTGTCCTACACACCCCGCCCGGATCCCCCAGATCGCTGCCCCTTGCGTCGCACAGCCATGATGAAGCACGTGCACGTTCACTGCTCCCTGGGAGTTCTCATTCTCTCCAGAGCGGGTCTGGATTGCACACTCCCCAGCCCAGGGCTGGGCACAGAGCAGCCCCTGTCCTCTGGTACATGGTGGGCGGGGAAGGACCTAAACCACATTAATTCTGGTCTCCAAATGGAAATGACCGAGGCTGAAGTTTACTTCTGCACTACCCGTGAAAAAAGGATTTCCCAGCACATGAACAATGTAAATGAGGCTGCCAAAGGGTGCTTAACCTATTTAAAGGAATAATCTATTTTAAAAATCTTTTAGAAGCCCTTATGCACCCAGAAACAATGGATATGGTAATTGCAAGTCATCCTTTTTTATTTATTTACCAGAGCAGGCTCCCAGGCTCTGTTCAACTGCTCCACGCTCTGTGTGGGGAGCCACCCCCTGACCCTAGGGAGCTGGATGCTGGGAGATCTGCATCCTCACAGGTTGCGTCTGTAAGGTGGGCTGAAGAGTACGATGCTCCCTGCCCTAGCTGACTGACATACAGAGAGATTACCCAAAGGACAGAGCTTCGTGGGGCCACCTCACTGCACTTACGCAGTATGACTGGATAGACCTGAGCAGATGGCATTGGACTCAGCCAGGACAAAGGAGAGAGGTTTGACCCGAGACCAGTAGAGAGGGGACAGCTGGGCAGACAGGGTGTGCAGGGGAGATGGGTGCGGGGAGGGTGCAGGTGGAGGCAGTGAGGGTTGCCCGTTGCTCAGCCCGAGGAGACGGTAGCTGAAGCTAGCCCGAGGCACGGAGAGGGAGGCAGCCAGTGCCACTGAGCGCCAGCACCGCAGACCTTGGCCTGCAGGTCCGTTCTGCCTTCTCAAAGCTCGATGGGCTTATTGGCTTTGGCTTGGGGAAGAGAAAGAAGCTCTTCCTCAAGGAGAGGAGCTAGATCAGAGGTAGCTCTGACGTGGTGCCTCTGTCCCTGCACCCCCCCCAGAGGGTGATGGGCTGACAGGCAGGCCCCCGTTCTCACCCTCTCCTGGGCCCCGGCCGGACTCTCCCTGCCTGGCAGAGTGGAGCGAGGCAGGGCGGGACACCTGGGCTGAGCGGCTCCTGGGAAGACGGTCTGGTCCCGTGTATCTGCTCTGCCTCGGCTGCTCCTGGCCTGTGTGTGTGGCCCTGGGTGGATGTGTGCGTTTGGCGGGGATGGAAGGGTGAGGCAGTGAGGAGAGGAGGGCGAAGGACGGCATCCACAAATTTGGAAACATAAGCCTGCCGAGGAGGGGCCTCCCCAGCCCTCTCTTCTCCACTGGATTGTTGAGCTGAGAGAAGGGGAGCAATGGGGAGCAACTGGGAGCAAATCTCAGAGTAGGACCCAGGATGCTGCTGCCCCCAGGTCATGCCGTGTCCAGAGGACTCTGTTATATACCTCTGTGGGGTTCAGGCAGAGGACAAGAGCATGGGCATCTGGGCAGCCACTTCCTGCACTGGTGGGGCAGCTCAACACGGTGGGCTTTTCCTCTTTGCAGCCCCCACAGGGCCAGCCCCTCCAAGGGAGCAAATGTGTCACTGGCAGTGGTGGTGACACGGCAGTGAGCCCTTACAGGCCACCTCTCCTCCCAGGCTCAGCAACCTCCTTTCTGCTCCTGTGGTTTTCCTAATAAACACCTTTAAAATATTTATGAAGGCGACTTCAGTGAAGTAACGTGACATTGCTTCAAAGTGGTTTTCTTCCAATAGGAAGCTTGAACGTGGGCTCCAATCTCCGAGCTCCTGCGGGCAGGCCCGTTGGGCGCAACCCCAGGCTGGGCACCCAGGGTGCTCCATGAATGAGCTAAGCAGGGGCATTCCTTCCCCCTCTTGGGGCAGGGAGGGAGCAATCCTGGTGGCCGGTGTGGAGGTGTGGCAGTGTGACAGGGCTCAGGGACTGAACTATGGTGGATGGGATCTAGGGGCAGGAGAGACCAGTCAGGGCTCTGGAAGAACTCCTCACGCGGAGGAGGATGAAGACCGGAAGTTTCTCTAGAACCATGGACAGCACCTCCAAGCTCTGCCCCTGGGGAGCCAGGACTCCTGGGTCCCTGCCGCACTTTGTTGACAGGAATGGGGAAGGGGTATGCTCCAGGAGGAAGCGATGGACACCGTGGGCCTGTGGGTGGGGCCTGGGGTGCCTTGGACACTGAACAGCTGATGGCCGAGCTCAGCTACTCTCCAGCAGCCCTGGGCGGAAAGGACACGATAGCAATGCCTTCTGTGCACACGTTGCAGGCATGGTTCAGGATCTGCCCTTGGCCCCAGACTTGTCTGTCTGGCCTTTGAAACTCTGAGGAGACACCGCCTATCCTTGCCCAAATCCCTGAGCTGCACTCATGTCGGCTAGGATGGCGCCTTGTCCAATCTCCTCCCAGCGCAGAGGGGGAAATCGAGGTCCCTCCCCATCCCCCTGCCTCTCTCCAGGCTACAAGGAAAACCCCTGTCCGTATACATCTGGCATGCGGACAGAGGGGAGGCCCTGATGGAGAAATATGGGGAGGAAGGTTCTGTTGTCGCTGTGCTTGTCCGCAGAAAAGTCTCTTTCTAACAAGGAGCTGTTTTCATCACCGTCGCCTAAAGCCTGGAGCTGCTCTAATTACGTGCCGGGCTGGAATTTGACAGGAAGTGTTTTAATTATTGATTCGAAGTGTGCTGAGCACGGGAATGGAGGAGGGCCGGCTCTCCAGGCTCGCGCCCAGCCCTGCGTGTCTGTCGGGACCTCGTTAGTGACACTTCAGGCCTCTTAGCCTTCCTTCCCCAGCCAGAGCTCTTTCTCGCCACGGCCCAGGACCCACATCCCCCACTCCCCTGGCCTTCC
>CAUYSK010104840.1:0-2500 GCA_963575035.1 Avahi laniger
ATATGGAGATACCTCAGAGAGATACAAGTAGAACTACCATTTGATCCAGCAATCCCATTACTGGGCATCTACCCAAAAGAACAAAAGACATTCTATAAAAAAGACACCTGCACCCGAATGTTTATAGCAGCACAATTCACAGTTGCAAAGATGTGGAAACAACCCATGTCCATCAATACATGAGTGGATTAATAAAATGTGGTATATGTATACCATGGAGTACTATTCAGCTTTAAGAAACAATGGTGATATAGCACCTCTTGTATTCTCCTGGATAGAGCTGGAACCCATTCTACTAAGTGAGGTATCCCAAGAATGGAAAGACAAGCACCACATGTACTCACCATCAAATTGGCATTAACTGATCAACACATAAGTGCACATATAAGAATAACATTTATTGGATGTTGGGCAGGGGGGAGTGGGAAGGAGAGGACAGGTATATGCATACACAAAGAGTGCAATGCGCACCAGCCAGGGGATGCGCACACTTCAAGTTCGGACTTGTGGGGGGAGGGGGGACAAGGGCAACAAACATAACCTAAACATCTGTACCCCCATAATATGCTGAAATAATAATTTAAAAAAAGCTCAGAAACAAGAATTCAATTTGAAGCTTCATAAGTAGGATTGTGATTGACATCCTGGTGTAAACGTGGGGAAGGAAAATGCTAGAGGAAGCTACTGAAAATTTGAAGGAATAGAGAAGAGCAAGTTAACTGACTTTCTGATGAGTCAGATAATTTGTAAAAGTAACAATAACTAGAAAGTTGAGGTGATGCTGTCTCAAAGAAAAGGCTACATGTTAATGAATTACTGTTCCATTCGTCCTTCACCTGATATTCCCATTTCCATCTCCTTTTGCAGTATGAATTAATGAGTCTCTGAAAACTAACATGGCTGAACTGACTTTAGAGACTTTCTGTCCTTAACACTGTAGTGCTGTGTGTGTAGCTTTCTGCAAAGAATGGTCCAGATTGACTGTAACTGCGATTTAACACCCTGAACTGAGTGTAATGAAGTGATAGAGATAATATATGTAGTGGTGGGAGAGCAGGCATTGAAAGAAAGTTGTTTAGGGGCATAAAAAAGGGATCGTAACAGAAAAAAAATACCAAGTTAATAAATAAATTGTGGATTATGTAGATATGTTTGATTTTATACTAGGAGCATTTCACAAAAATTCAGATAGACTTTTAATCAGCTTTGATTTCCAAAGAATATCTCTTTGAGTTTCCTATAAAATTTGCAACATCTCCCCTCTGAGTTTCGCTGATTGCCTTAAGCTTGTTTCATGTATTCTATTGGAATCAGAATGATAAATTATTTGATTATTAAAGTGCTAGACAAAGGACTAGATTATAAGAAAGTCTGCATAAATTTAGAATTTTCTCTTTAATCAAAGGCTGCGCTGTGATCAGAGCTTTGTGGTTGGCACTACTAAATTAATCCAAGTGGATGGATCAGTTTTCCTGCCTGGTTAGCATTAGCCACAGTTAGACAGATTTCAAGGTGGGTTGCAAGAAATGAACCTGATTTTGTAGTCATCACACAAGTATATATTCTTCCAGTTGGCCTCTGTCCTCCTGTTTCCTCTGTGAGGAGAAAGGCATATGTTAAACCTGTGTCCTTTGGCCATCTTTTGGAATTCAGAGCTTGAACCAGAGTCTTTTTAATAATCTTGGCTATCATATATCTTCATCTTTTAGGGATATACTTGATATTTGGAGAACGTCAAAAAGCATTCACAGCCAAATCTTGTAAATAAGGTGGATGATAAACCTGGATGATACCCTTTGAGGTAAAAAATCAAATATAACTAAATGTGACTATAGAACATTGCAAACGATTTGCTGGTACTTTCAAAGCCTATAAATTACTTTGAAATCAATTCCAATATAGGAGTGGCCAAAGTGTTTTGAGCAGAGGCAGTGCCCTTGGAACATGTAAGTACAGAGTCTGCCAAGGTGACTATTCTAAAAGGGATTATACCAATTTAGATGTTTGTTTAAGAAAATCAATCGTATCGCTTTATGGGCTCAGTGGAATGTAATAGAACATAAACAGTGAAAGCCAGGCAGATCTACCTCCACCCCTTTCAGCTCTGAGTGACCTTGGGTAAGTTATTTAAGCTGTCTGAGCTTCTGCTTCATAATCAGCAAGTGGAGATGATAATTCCCACTGGGACTATTGCAAGGGTTGGAAAGACAGTATGCAAAGCACCCCGTCTATTGACCTATGCATAGTTCAGCATTTGTAATTGTTATTTGATGGATTTATTTACACCCAGCCTTGTTTCAAAATAGATTAAAGTAGCTTAACTGCTCGTATTCCACTTCTACATAGCCTTATTTAGGAAACACTGATAGTAATAAATGTACCATGTGCTCAAGTCATTTATATTAACATTAGTTTAATCTTTTGCTTTTTAAAAATTATATATTGATTTGTTAAATACTAATTATGGTGTATACAGAAAATATACTAATAAATGTTAAAA
>CAUYSK010104840.1:7500-50138 GCA_963575035.1 Avahi laniger
AGTAGGAGGGAGGGTGAGGAGGCGTGATTTCTTCAGCTGTGTCTGGTTGAGCCCAGCAAGAAAACCCCCAAATCTTCCTGGATTGCAATATGATGTTAACATGCTTAGCACCATATTTATAAGTACTTAATAAATGTTAGTGCATAATATTTAGTGTTTATAATTTCTGCTTTTGAAGCAGATACTGTGAGAAATAACTTTGTCTACATCTGAGTTTTTCTTTTTAGACTTCTCTAAGAATTACTGGAGCAAAAGGTAGGTAACCTTTGGAAGACTTCAATTCATCTTGCCAAATTGCTTTTCAAAAAGGTTGTACCAATATATATTCCCACAACAACCTGACATTTTTAAAAAGCAGGCTCAATGTTTTTTTACAAATACCACTCCCACTGTTGCCAGGGTATGGAGAACAGCCCTCTCGTGTGCTGGTGGTGGACCTGATCATCAACTTTAGCTCTTCCCTTGAAAGTTGCCAGTTGCCTTTGTCCTAGGGAAACCGCGAAAGGCACTGTCTGTTACTCATTAACAAGTTGCAATATCACAACCCAAACCATATTCTTGAAACCATCATGGTCAGTGAAATACACTGTATGCATAGATACTCCCTTGAGGTTTGGGGATAGAGGTGTAAGGAGAATGTACTTAGTGAACAGAAAGCTCCATTGTACCAAAACTACATTATTTTAACAGTATTTTTCCCCAGAGAACTTTCTTTACTATGATTTAGTGTATGGACATACGTGGAAATGCCATTTCCTTCGAATCAATAAATGATTTATGAAAGGGGACCATTCACTGGTCAGATATGATTTTGATCCGGAATAAGCTAAAATTTCTTTTTAATACATATGTCAATGGATTTTCCTCAAGCTAAAAGAGAAAGAGCCATTTTCACTGAAGACAGAATTTTCGTCAGTTCCATATATGGTTATCATGAATTCTTGGCCATTTAGGTGCTTTATATGGTTTTGTTATTGTCTTTCTGTGTGTGTGACCACACACAGCTGAGACATGTCAGGGCAGCAGTACCCAGGGAAGTCAGTGATATGCTGCCATCTCTCTCTGTGAATATTTGTTTTGTGTTTGTTAGAACTAGATTTGTACATTAAGGAACCAATGTACCTTTAATGAAGTCTTTATGTTCTTTTCTACAGAGTCCTTACAAAGGAATCTTGGGCACACTATTCTGTTCATGTGTGTGTTGAATTGAATATTTTTTTCTATTTGCCATAGTCCACTGGAGGCCACTTAACCAGGTGGTCTTTGGCACCAACACTTGCCTCTTCTGTTTAGAGCAGTGAGCATCCATCTGAGTCCCAAGGGAGATTCTTACTTTTGGAAGACTTTCTCATACCGAGTCCACAGTCATTGTTTTCAGGAGTTAATGAGAGGAGCCCACAATATTTCCAAAGAGGCTGGGTATAATTCATATGAAGTGGAACTGGTGTCAAGTAGGGAAACAATAAGGACTGTTCTTCTCTGGTAAACCATGATTGATTTCTTCTAGTGTCAATCAGGGGTGGATCCATCAGAGACTAAGGGAAAAATGATACTTCTTCTTGAAGGTAGACTTGGCAGCTCCACAATGGCCTCCTTTGCTACCTTCCAGGACTGTCACAAATGCTTGAAGGAAATTGCTGTGGTTGTGGTGGGGAGTTGAGTAGAATATAATACTTCCCAGTCCCAGAGAGTGAATCAGATGTCCCTGGTCCTCCTGGAGCTGTCTGCTATTACCTTTAAGAGTTCAACTCCCCAGCCTGAGCAAGAGCGAGACCCCATCTCTACCAAAAATAGAAAAATCAGCCAGGTGTCGTGGCACGTGCCTGTAGTCTCAGCTAGTTGGGAGGCTGAGGCAGGAGGATCGCTTGAGCCCAGGAGTTTGAGTTGCAGTGAGCTATGATGACGCCACTGCACTCTAGCCTGGGCAACAGAGTGGGACCCTGTAGGAGGGGAAAAAAAATTTTTTTTTGTCCATTCCTAAGAGGGGCTCTCCAGAACACAATGAGTACAGTTTACACACGTTGCTGAGCCCATTTACCACAAGTATCTTGAAATCATATGGTTCCTGCCTGTTCTCATTGTTGTTCTTTACATTCTTTGTGTCTGTTTCTATACACTGTGCACAGATTATGCTATAAAGCTATCTTGTGATAAGAAGAATTGAGAGAGGTTGAAACCAAATCTATCTCTATAGCTACAAGTTTCTCCAGAAATAGGTAAAGAGACCTACCTATCTTTTTAAAAATTAGCCATGTTATCCAGTTCCAGCTATAATGGTAATTCATAAAATCATAGAATTTTAGATCCAAGGTATACGGGGGAAATGAATACAGTCCTCCCTCGGTATCTGTGGGCATTTGGTTCTAGGACTGCAGCAGATACTAAAATCTGTGAATGCTCAAGTCCCTTATATAAAATGACATAGTATTTGCATATAACCTATGCACATCCTTCCATATATTTTAAATCCTCTCTAGATTATTTATAATATCTAATATAAATGCTATGTAAATAGTTATTATACTTTATTTTTTGTATTATTTTTTATTGCATATTTCCCCCAAATATTTTCTCTCATAGTTGGTCGAATCCCTGGATGTGGAACCCACAATATGCCTGACTGTATTGGACCAGCTGTGTTTGTCAGAACTCTGGCCTCTAAGAAACTCCTGGTCAAACAAATTAGGGAAACCCTGCATCCCTTATCTTCTTCCCCTTGAATATTGACAGTGATCAGTTGTAACCCAGCATTTTCCATACTTATTTGACCACAAGAGTCTCTTTTACCCTCTGTCATAACTGTTAACATCCTGCATATAGGAAATGAATCCAGCCTCATCGTGGAGGTTCAGAAAATTATGCCACTTGCCCAATGTAACGGGGTCAGTAATGCCAGAGCCAGGGTGGGGACCCATCCATAGTTGATGGCCTCCCTCAGAATGTCTGCATACTGCCACTTGTGAATTATTTTTCCTTGAAATTTATTGAAAGAGTTGTTTCTAAAGTATCTAGGATCCTAGTTTAGTATGGAGAGATTTATCTGTTAGCAGATGGAAAATGTGTCAATTGGCCCATTCAGTTTAGCAGTACTCTTTACTCATACGCATCAGAAACGGAACCTGAATGGTATGCACGGTGGAGAACAAAACGTTTATGAGGCTCTCAGTCCGCGGGGTGGGGAAGGGAGAAAGCCAATAAGCAATTAAACAAGTAGATATGTAATTATAAATTATGGTGCGTGCTATGAAGCAAATGAGCTATGTATGTGCTGTCAGATTGAGTTTAAATTTGCAGTCACTTTTTAATTGACCCAGATTCAAAAGGGATCAATAGCATCTATTTTTATGGCTATCTTGGTACCCTCCTCCTCACTACAGTATGAACCACGTAATAGCCTCTCCTCTTCTTGTTTTCCCAGCCCAGTGGAGCAAAATGACAGCGCAGTGAGCCGGGCCCAGCCTCTCTCCCAGCCGTCCCCGACGCCCACCATGAACCACTTGGAGGGGTCCGCGGAGGTGGAGGTGACCGACGAGGCGGCAGGTGGGGAGGTGAACGAGTCGGTGGAGGCCGACCTGGAGCACCCAGAGGTGGAGGAGGAGCAGCAGCAGCAGCCACAGCAGCAGCACTATGCGGGCCGCCACCAGCGCGGGCGCGCCATCGAGGACCTCCGCGCCCAGCTCGGGCAGGAGGAGGAGGAGCGCGGGGAGTGCCTGGCGCGCTCGGCCAGCACGGAGAGCGGCTTCCACAACCACACGGACACCGCCGAGGGCGACGTGATCGCCGCGGCCCGCGACGGCTACGATGCGGAGCGCGCACAGGACCCCGAGGACGAGAGTGCGTACGCCGTGCAGTACCGGCCCGAGGCCGAGGAGTACACGGAGCAGGCGGAGGCCGAGCACGCCGAGGCCACGCACCGCCGCGCGCTGCCCAACCACCTGCACTTCCACTCGCTGGAGCACGAGGAGGCCATGAACGCGGCCTACTCGGGCTACGTCTACACGCACCGCCTCTTCCACCGCGGCGAGGACGAGCCCTACGCAGAGCCCTATGCCGACTACGGCGGCATCCAGGAGCACGTGTATGAGGAGATCGGGGACGCGCCAGAGCTGGACGTGCGCGACGGCCTGCGGCTCTACGAGCAGGAGCGCGACGAGGCGGCCGCGTACCGCCAGGAGGCCCTGGGCGCGCGGCTGCACCACTACGACGAGCGCTCCGATGGCGAGTCCGACAGCCCCGAGAAGGAGGCGGAGTTCGCGCCCTACCCGCGCATGGACAGCTATGAGCAGGAGGAGGACATCGACCAGATCGTGGCCGAGGTCAAGCAGAGCATGAGCTCGCAGAGCCTGGACAAGGCGGCCGAGGACATGCCCGAGGCCGAGCAGGACCTGGAGCGCGCCCCCACCCCAGATGGGGATCGCCCCGACAGCCCCGGGCTGCAGGCCCCCGCGCAGCGGGCAGTGGGCCCAGTGGGCGGCGGCGAGGCGGGGCAGCGGTACAGCAAGGAGAAGAGGGATGCCATCTCGCTGGCCATCAAGGACATCAAGGAGGCCATCGAGGAGGTGAAAACCAGGACCATCCGTTCGCCTTACACCCCCGACGAGCCCAAAGAGCCCATCTGGGTCATGCGCCAAGACATTAGCCCCACCAGGGACTGTGACGACCAGAGGCCGATAGACGGAGATGTAAGTCTGTGCGGGTTCGGGCTTGCTCAGCTCCACGCGCGGCCGGGCGGGCAGACGGCGCTCTGTGGCCTTGCGTGGCATTGGGAAACGACTTTATAGGATAAATAGTCTGTGGGGACGCTAAGAACCTTTCCACCGTTAGCCTCAGAAACAGCCTGCACCTAAGCTCCCGTGAGTGAAACACCAGCGGGAGGGAGTGTTGAATGCGCTCATCAGACCCTTAGCAGGATGCTGTAAATAGGTGGTTCCCACGCTGTGCCTGGGTTTTGCTGAGAAACGGATTCCCGGGCACACCGTCCCCCACCCCTCGGTTTCTGATTCAGACGGTCTAGGATGAAGCCCGAGAATTGGTATTTCTAATGTTAATAAAAATCAAGTCCGGGCTGAGTAAGGAGAGACTTTATTGGAAAGGATTTATTGCAAAGGGGAGAAAGATACTGTTCCATTAGGGCGAGAGCTATTGCCATAGGAGAATCTCTGACCGTAAGATCTGCAAGTGCCTGTAGGGTTAGGCAAAGGGTATATATATATATATATATATATATATATATATATATATATAGGAAGGAGTAGCCAAGGCTAGAAAGAACAGGGTGTGAGGAAGTGGGATGAAAAGGATGTGAGTTGAACGCATAAAGACTTTAATCCTGGGAGTGGTTGTATGCTGACCAGAGTTCATGCACCTAGGGGAAGGACAGAAGCTTAAGCAAAGCTTGGTTAACAAGCAGTTCAGCTAATCACGTATGAAGCAAAGAATGGGAATTTAGAGGGTCTGTGTCTGGCTTTGTCACAGGTAAACAAGGAGGCATCTTTGAGTCTTATCTAAGTAATGTGGGCAAGGGGGTTTCCTTGCTGTAAGCCATTTCCCAGGACACAAAAAGGTGAGGGAATTTCTTAACCTTCCCTGTGTTTCCGCTTTGCAGAGCTCAGGTGAAGGTCAACATTGTCACTAACAAGTTCCCAAGTGATGATGCTGGTCCCAGGACCACAATTAGAGAACCGCTGCCTTAAACAAATCTCTCAAAGATGTGGGATAGGCGGTTTAGGATTTCTCTTTGGGAAATGAAATCCTTCTGAGCCATTTCCTGCCAGGGGTTTCTGCAGGTTTTTTTTTTTTTTTTTTTTTCACCCACCTTGTGCCTCATCGTGAGTTTCCTAGGTGCTTAATTTTCACTTCTGATCATACTAGGGCATCCTTCCCACTTTACAAAAGACGTGTTTTCAGTTTTAAACCAAATTGTGTTTCATTGTGAAGAGCAGCACAAAGCTATTGATGCCACTGTTGACATTTTATTTTCCATTTTTGAAATACCTAAGAAATTTGATAACATAGCCAGCCTAGGTGTCACAGTCTGTCCAAAATAAATCAAGAAGACTAACCTTTGCTCCTGCTACCTTGCTGTAAAGATTCTTCTTCTGCTCTGACTCTCACTTTTCCATTCTCTCGAATAATTTTTAAGCAATTTCATTTAAAAATGGATCTTGGAGTAAGAGAGGGTCAAGAGGTTAAAATCAATTTCATTTAATTCTGCATTTTATGATTGCACCAGGCTGTTTCTCAATATATATCTTTTGGAGTGAGAAACCGTTATTGTAAGCTATTTTGTTCATGTTCCTTATACATAGGACTATTCAGGTCAGAGAGGTAGCATTAACCTCTTCTTTTAGTAATAGTCAACATTTGCTGTCAGCTGATTAAACTGCTGTCACCTTTAAGGAAAAGTTGGAAACCAGTAGGCCAGGGAAGTGCATCCTCCCCAGCAAGGGGCCACCATTGGATTTGTTAGTTCAGACTTGCTCAGTAGCTCTCTTCTGTTTTCTAGGCTTCTAATTCAGTGAAAAACACGTGCACTCACATGCAGAATTCTCCTTGACTTCCAGCTGTCTCCAAGTTCCTCCTCGCTAGGAGGGACTGCAGCGTTTGCAAATGAGGTGGAAATGAAGCAGATTTTCAAAAGTAGGGAGATGGCAAGAGGCCGGTTTTTACATCCTTTTAGAAACTTGGAAAGCCATCAGAGGAAAAGCTACAGGAGCAATTGGTCCAGATGCTGGCCTCTTCCTTCAGCTTTCTCAGGTGTATCAGCTCCTTGAAATGACCTGCTTAACTACGTCGCAGCCTCACGATGAGCCCATAGCACAGCCATGGTAGGGCCAGGAGATGGCTTTTATTCATTGAACTTGGAGAACAACTTAATCTCTTGCATGATGTTTCATTCAAAAGGTAGAATTAATTATAAAACACTGAAGCATACTTTAGGAACCCACACTGTCAGAAATCCAGCTTGATGCTAAGAAATCAGCAGGTAGGGTTTACTGGGTTATGAATAGTTAATACAAAGCAAAACCAAAAACCTGTGCTTTAAAATACTCCACCAGTCATTTTTAAGCCATTTGAATTTGTGGGTTGTATTTCATCTGTCATGCCATATTTATAGGAAAGACCTTCATTTGCTATCCCTTTGCTTTGATGATATCATGGGAGGGGAGGAATATATATATATGTTCTGTTTATTTCCACCTCAGCATCAAAAAATATTTACTGAACACTCATTCTCCATGTATGCTGTTACAAAAAGGGAAAGGCGCTATTAAAAGCAGTGTGGTCTGAAGTTGTCTGGGAAATACTTTTTAAAGATGCAAGTTACTGCCCTTGCTTTCCAAACCGGAATACCTGATATGGGGCCCAGTGATCTGTTTTTTCGTTATGTTTTGTAAATTCTCCCTGAGATTCTTAAGCACATGAAAGGTTGAGAACAACTGATTTAAAGGGAAAAAAAAAAGGATTATCCGGGCAATTTCCCCATGTAAGGGCTGTGGATTTGAGACTTAACTAAATCTTTTATTAGCATAAATACAGTTTTAACAAAAGGATTTGTCCCACTGTGATTATTGCCAGCAGACCTGCAGAAATGGCTCTGGAATTCTTATTATAAAAGCAGTACGTTCTCAAAATGGCAAGATCAGAAATTGCAGTGAAGCAAGTAAGGAAATAAAAGACACCTGTATTACCACTCACCAGAGATCATTGCTAATATCTAAGTCTGCTTTTAACACTACTTTTAATTCCCCCAGAACTTCTACACCTTACACTTGGAGCAAACTGGCATATCTTTGCTGGCGAGTTGTACAGAATGAGAAAATAGGATCGTTCATCCATAAGAATGTATGAAACACAGATGCTCAGCACTGAGAGAAAATAATTGTTTTCTAAAAATTTCTGGGACAAATTAGGATGCAAAAGGATTTTAAAAAAGAAAAAAAATAAAATTAAATAAAATTTTGAAGAAATATTTATGTGTTTTGCCTTCTACTAGGGAGTTTTACTTTTCTAGGTATATGTTTGATAACTGTCTCCCAGTCCCCTTCTTGAAATGTATTGATAATGACTGACCAATTCCGCAAGGCCACAGCCTGCTGATCTCTTCAGACAGCAGACTCATTCTGAGTAGACAGCAAAATCAAAATCACAGTAGGCTCAGAGATTGATACTAGGAAGCACACAGTGGCAATGGGGGGGGGGGTTGGCTACTTTGAGTGGTGTGTTGTGCAGCTTGAAATGGCGTTTATCTCTGCTCCCTCCTAAAACTCCAATAAAGTGATAGTAAACCAATATGAAGCACAAAGACTGAGAGAGAAAATAGCAGCAGATGAGAACAACAAAATTTTGGAACACAAAAGTGGTGACTGGCTGTGGTAGAGGTATTTCCAGTTGCTCTCAGTGCTCCCAGTATTTCCCAGTGCTCCAGTATTTCCAGTGCTCCCAGTATTTCCAGTTCTACTCTGTCTTCAAACACAGGAAGGATTGCACTTGCTCATCCCCTAGAAGTTAGGTGTGGCCAGTGAAATGTGAGCACTGAAGTGTGTTGCTTCTAAGCGGGAGTAGCTAAGACCACACTTTCTTCCCCCATGGAAACAAACCCCTCATGTTAAGATGGCGGCATCACAAGATGGCGGCGCCTCTATCAGCACAGGTGCTGCCTGACCACGATGAGCAGGGTGCCCTGCTGACCTGTGCGGGACTTGCGCTGTGAGAGAAGAATCAACCTTCGCTGTTTTAGGCCACAGGGATTTTGGAGTGGTTTGTTACAGCATAGCCTGGTCAATCCTGATTAATACATTGATGATGTTTCTGTTTTCTCTCTTCTACCAAGTGTTTGTGAGGATTTGTGCTGTAGACCACCCCCCAGAAAGGCTCTGGAATTTGAGACACCAGATAGCTCAGGTGACAGGAATATGGGGGTGTGGTTTGAAGAAATAAGAAGATTATTTGAAGGGCTGTCATAGAAGACATGAGACTTCCTGATACCTTGTCTAGCCTGTGCAGGCAGGTGACTCCTCCTCCCCAAAAACGATGGGAGGCTTCTATAAGGAAAGGGTGAACCAGAGAAGCGCTGAAACTGGGGCCACTAGCTGCAGTTAGAAATGGGAACATAGGGCCTACGAAGCAGTGAGATGCCAAGGATGCCTTAGAATCTTAGTGGTCAAGCCTAGAACCCAACCCACTAGGACCCCCAGTCCCCCCAGTCCCCAGCAGGTTAGAAATTCCTCTCTGAGGAGACAAGCCCAAAAGAAAATACCTACAGATATTGATGTTTGGGGGTTCTCCAGCACAACACCTGGGTCCTCACCTGATCACCCCATAATAAAGGCTCCTGTGACTCATGATTTTCCAGTAGGCTTTTTGGGGACCCACTCTTAAAATATGAATGAATAGCAAGGAGCACCAGACGTTTGAAGAATATGTCTAACATGAGAGACAAATACACAACGCAAATGCAAAAAAACACTTGGAGAAATAAAGACAGTGCTCAAAGCAGGAAACTATAAAACATTTGTAATCAATATCCTCAAAAAGTAGGAGAAGATAAGGGAGCAATTAAATTAGAATAGGATGCCATTTGGAAAAAAGAACATTCTAAAACAAAGGAACTCTTAAGCTAAATAATATGGCAGCAGAAATTAAAAAGAGAAAAAAAAAACTTCAGTAGGAAGGTTAGAAGACAAAGTTGAAATCTTCAAGGCAATAGAACAATTATGGTAAAAGAATGGAAAGCAGTAGGAACATAGATAAAATGGAGGGAGATTATGAAAGACTGTGTCTTAGAGCCAAGGAACATGCAAATATCAAGATTAAAAGATTCTACTGGATACCTGTCCAGAACAATGAAATAAAAAAGACCCTTAGAAACTTCAGAACAGAAGGGAGAAAGAGAAGATCCTACAGGCTTTCAGAGAGGTAAAAACAGGTTAGAGATGATAAGAAATCACAGTCGCGATGGACTTCCAGCATCGCTGGAAACTGGGGGACCTTCCCCCAGGCTGATTTCCAGTTCACTGTGAAGGTAGTATAAAGATGTTTTCGGACATGCAGGATCCCAGAAAATCGACCTCCCATGCGCCCTTTCTCAGGAACTACTAGAAGATTGCTTTCCCCAAATGGAAGCACAAGTCGAGAACGAAGATGTGAGATCAGGAAACGAGGGATCCAACACGGGAGTGCAGTAAGGGGAATCTCCAGGTGATGAGAAGGAGATCCCAGGATGACATCTGTGTAGGCCAAGGTAGCCACCAGTCCCACGTGGACTAGAGCTTGGAGGGCTCTGGTTAGGTTTCTAGAAAGAGTGGAACTGAGAGATTTGCTGATATGCTTGTACTGACAGATGGTTTTAGGAAAGTTTGACATAGATTATGGTTTAGTACATAGAGGACTAAGCAAATGGAAAAACAACTCAATTATTTACCTCAGTAAAAACAATTGTTATACAGGCAAGAAATGCAATAATAATATTCCTGTAGCTCAGCAGGGAAGAGCGTGTGTATAGTCTTCAGAATGCAAACACTGAATATTAACCAAAAATTGTAATTTTGAGAGGACAAGGGTACATGTAGTATAAAAGAGGTAAATCTTTATTGTTTATAGTAGAAACCAAGAAATAATGTCTAAATTGACAAATCAAGGCAAGGCAGTATAGACGTGGTATTTATGAATATGGAAGTAAACAACAGAAGAAAGTGTTAGAAGAGTTGGAAGGAGGACTATCGCATGGGGAAGGAGAGAGAAAAAGACTTCAGTTTTTGCTGTAAGCTGTATAGAATTGTTTGACTTTTAAAACTATATTCATGTATTTCTTTGCCTTAAATGAAAAATATGAAAGAGTTGGAAGCATTCTTCAGAGATCTCCTATTGCGCAAAGGGATCATCTCATTGTGACTGTTTTCTTAGAAAAACAGAGATGGGCAAACACTTCTGTGCATTATGTGTACAATTTATAGGAAATAACTACTTTATTAAAACTATGTTATGTGGTAAGATAAGTGTGCTAAGATTTTCATTGGAATTTCATGCAGCGTTTGTGTTAAGCATGCACACTCCCATTTGGCTTACATGATACACGTAAGAGTAGAGAAATAAAAAGTAGGTCAAGGTGGGGGCTGTATTACTTATGGTGAAGAACACTAATTGGTAAGTGGATTTACACTTGACAATGAAAATCCTGAAGAGTTCAGGAGCTGTGGGCCTGATGGTGTGCTTAGTTTGGAAAGTTCAGAAACCACAGAACATTTGTAGGAAGGAGAGCAGCAAGAATACTAACTGCAGTGGGAGTGAATCTTGCTGGGGTGAAGCGTGGATGCATTCATTTCTCCCCAGGTCTGTGTACTTAAGTAGGTTAGTGGTCCTTTTTTTAAAAGAAAGAGTCTCACTCTGTCATCCAGGCTGGAGTGCAGTGGCACAATCATAGCTTGCTGCAGGCTTGAACTCCTGGGCTCAAGTGATCCTCCCACCTCAGCCTCCCAAGTAGCTGGGGCTACAGACCTGAACCACCAAGCCCCGCTAATTTTTTTTTTTTTTCAATTTTTTGTAGAGATGAAGTCTCACTATGTTGCTCAGGCTGGTCTTGAACTCCTGTCTCAAGTGATCCTCCTGCCTCGGCCTCCCAAAGTGCTAGGATTACAGGCGTGAGCTACCACGCCCAGCTGTGGTCCCTACTTCAAAAGTGAAATGTTTCTGAGATACGTCTTTTAACCAGTGTGCATTTCATGGCCCATTCTGCTTAGGGTCTGCAGTAAAGTGTCATACCCCTGCCAACTGGGAGTCATGTTCTAAGTAATAGAACTTAGTTGTCAATAACAGCAGCAACAAGATGAGACATTTTTCTATGAACTGTGAGGACCTGGTGTGGATGGGGTAATTTTTTTTTTAAGATGTAATGATCCTACTGTTAATGGAAAGGCTTGACCTTGAAATCCCATTTGAAGAACAGATGATTCACTTCAATCATGAAAAAGACAAAAGGAGTTAGGAGAAGGCTTGCTTTTGCTCTCTCCTCCTGAATTTGAAATATTATCTCCAATTATTTTAACTCACCTTTAGGGTTTCTCCTGCCAGCTCAGCTCCAGGCCAGCCCTTTCGCCTGTCAGGATGCCCCCACTCACATCAGACTATCACATATCAGAATCACCTGAGCAAACCTTGTCAGTGATCTGCACCAGACGGCAAGGTCTCCAATTACTTTGTGCTCTGTAGAATAAAAGAAAGTGATGCGCAAGATTGATTTTTTAAACCCCCGGGCTCCAATTTTTTCTCTTCACCTGACCCCTCTCTCAAGAGGAATCTTTCTCGACTCTTTAATGGATTGTCTCACCAGTTCGTACGTGAAACTGCCAAGAAATGATGGGACAAACGACAGGGAAGGGGACGGGCAATTTAGCCAGAGAGAATTTTGTTGTCACTCTCCAGTTAGATGTCAGCACACAGGGCCGCAGTTTGGGTGTCCGACATGCTCACTTAATAAGTGGGGGATCGAGAAACTGCCCAGAAGTCTTTAGAAAACTTGTGTCCTCCCCGCCAACTGTGCGCTCTTGGGGGCTGGGAAGGGGCAGAAGAGAGGGTGCGAGGAGAGGAACAGATATATCATGGATAATGGGATGCCATATGGAACCCAGTCATGTGCTGGGGCCCTTGTAGTCCTGGGGAGTTATGAAATGTGATTTCTTTGTAACATGATCATCTTTAAAATAAAAAATGACAAATCTCCTTCTCTTACCCAGAAGGGCCTCCACTCCACACTTGTTACCACATTGGCTCCCACCTCTAATTCAGATCTCATTACCATTCAGTAAAGTCAGGGCTTCACTCTTTGAACATAAAGAGTCCAGGATTCCAGACTTTCTGATTAGGATCTCTGGAGGTTGGGTCTTGGCATAGGTATTCCTGAGGCCTGGTTGAATTAGCAATGAGCAACTTAAACTGTGGACTATGGTTTAACACTTAATTCTTTAGCATCTTATTTTCTGCTTTTCCCACGTGGATTAGCCTGTTGACTCTATAATCCACTGTCGGTCTTCCAAGGACAAAGGCAGTGTCTCATCCTACTTTTCTATCTCTCTCAGAGAAAGTCTCACAAATTGGATGCTCAGCGAGTATCCATTCCACGTAACTCTTTGCCTTGCAGTTAACCTGCTGCAATTACCTTGAGTCGGTCACTTGCTTTCCTCCTAGACTTCCGCTTCCTCATCAGTAAAATGAGTTATCAGATTTACTCCCCAGGGCGACTATGAGAAAAAGATGGTTTTGCACATATCGAGTCCTCTATGGACGTATGAAATAAGAATCACAGTTCGGTGTTTGTCACCTTAGGAAGTAAAGG
The DNA here is from genome assembly GCA_963575035.1 of Avahi laniger. NCBI lineage: Eukaryota > Metazoa > Chordata > Mammalia > Primates > Indriidae > Avahi > Avahi laniger. The sequence continues at coordinate 20,831 of CAUYSK010104840.1, forward strand.
CCTGCTTAACATTTGGGGTTGGCCATTGGCAAACTGAACTAGCAGGTGGCCTTTAGCACCCCTTTTTCACCGTCCCTGGGCTGGTGCTTCCCCCCTCTGCTGTCCCCAGCACTCAGATCTCACTGGGCTGCCCATTCTCGGGTCACTCCAATGACCCGAGTTCTTGGCTTCTACCTTAAGCAGCAGTATATCGTCAGCCTTTTTGTCCAGGGTTGGTCTGATTAAGTCAAACTAAACTGCTAATTAGTGATAGAGGCGACATGCGCTGCCCCTTTGGGATAACATTTACCTTTTATTGGCATCCCGCTCCTGATCCCAGAGACCAAGGAGAAAATATTTTGAGGCAGGAAACCATTTCAGCACTAACACTTCTTAGTCAGAAACCAGCCACTCCCTTGCTGAGAGGGAGGTATCATCAAAAGCTTGGGAAGTGAGGGCTTGGTGTGAACACCTGCCCTGATCATAAGCACTTTTGTGCCTACCTTTTTTTTTTTTTTAAATTTTGAGAAAGATGATGTAACAAGGGTAGACAGCACCCTGGCTTTATCTAGGGCTTGAGTTAACCGATGTCACCCCTGCCCTGCCCTGAATTCAGTTCGCTGCCAACATGGATTTTTTTTCCCACCGTTGCTAGGAGACTATTGAGCAAGGTCAACAGCACATGCTAATTCATTAAGACTTGTTAGCAGCATCTTATCCCGTTGACCTTGCGGTTATCAAGCTTACAAGGGCAAGTGAAAAGAACTGTCTTGCTGCAGAACAAGTCCGTTTTTGTGACGGATTCTTGTTAGGGTATTCTGAACTAAGAGGTTCCTCTTGCTGAGCCACACCTCCTCACAAAGCTCTGGCCGGCCACCAGTTCTCTAGGATCTGGATAGCAAGGCATGGAGTTGAAATGGGATCTGAAGTCGAGTAGACAGAATTTAGGATGAACACGTGTTCTGTTGGAGCCCGATTTCCCCGAGTGGGTGGATTCCTGGCTGGAATGTGATGTAGTCTTGGGGAGGCGGAGGGTGGTCCTAGGATATTTAGCTCCCATGTGTCTCCACTAGTGGCCTGAAGAGGACTAGACTGCAAGCAGCCTTATCTCGGATTGTTCTCCTCACCTGCTGTGAAAGAGTATACATCCCAGTGCTGGCTCTAAAACCAGATTTGTTCTCTTATATGGTTTAGGCTGTTTAGAAAAAGGGGGCTGGCCAGCCCTCAGGTCAACATCCCAGAAACTTATCCAGAAGCGCAACCTTAGAACCAAAGCATCCACTGCCAGGCCAGCAAAAATGGGACCCAGCGTACTTTACCAAGCAGACCTCAGAAAAGTATGGGAAACCTCTCCTTAGGCAAGAGAATGATATCGAAATAGTAAACGTGTTCTCAACCGTCTTCCATGCAAAGTGCTATAAAGCAGCAGCCCCCAGCTTTTTTGGTACCAGGGGCAGGTTTCATGGAAGACAGTTTTTCCATAGACTAGGGGTGGGGGTAGGGGGGTGTGGTGTGGAGCTCAGGTGGATGATGTGCAGCTGTAGAACAGTAACGGGCCACAGCCAGGAGTTGGGGACTACAGCCATAAAGTGATTCAATTGAGCTTTTTTTTTTTCCTTAGAGAAAAACCTTCGATCTGTCACCCATGCTGGAGTGCAATGGCACGATCGAGCCACCATGCCCGGCCAAACTGAGCTGTTACAGTTGTTCCCCTGCTAACACTTTTGGGTTTAATTGAGCACCAGATACCTGTAGGAATAAGAAATAGCACCTGACCACAAAGCTATGCTATTCCTCATTTTGCCATTGAACTAGAGAGAGTTGTGACTACTGTCCCTAGTCAAAAATTGAAAGTGCCTCTTACAATTTATCATCCACTCATTCAGTAAATATGTTTTAGTTCCTTTTATAGATCAGGCTCTGTGCAAGACCCCAGGGATACAGCAGCCACAGACAGGCTCTGCTGGAGCAGAGTGTCCAGTCTACTCTAGGCCAGTCCTTTGTTGGTGCCCAGCCAGACCTCTAGCCTCCTCTGCCCTGGAGGCTGCCATCTGAATCTTTATTTGGTGTCTTATCTGTCTACTGCTGCGTAACAAATTGCCTCAACACTCAGTGGCATAAAACAACCCATGCTGATTATCTCACACTTTATCTCCTTTAGAGTCTCTCAGAGGCTGCAGTCATCTCAAAGCTGTCCTGAGGAAAGATCTGCTCCCAAGCTAACATGTTTACAAGCAGGATTCAGCTCCTCTCGGGTAGTTGGACTGAGGGCCTCAGTTGCCCCCTGACTGTTGGCCAGAGGCATCATCAGTTCTTTGCCACGTGGTCCTCTGCCACATGGCAGCTTGCTTAATAAATTATGCAAGATGAGAGGGCCATACAGTCTGACAGCAAGATGGAAGTCTTTAACCCAAACACAGTGACATCCCATCACCTTTGCAGTATTTTATTGCTTAGAGTAAGTCATTAACTCATGCCTCCTCCCTAGGGAAGGCATTACAAAGGGTCTGAATACCAGGAGGTAAGGCTCGTGAGGACCATCTGAGAGGTCTGCCTACCACATCTGGTGTCTGTCATTATCTATGCCAGCAAAGAGCTGCTGGGCCCGAATTTAGAGCAGAGCAGCTGCTGGCCCTGCCCTACCTCAGTGACCTTGTCAGCCAGTCCCAACCCCTGGGCTGCACTTGTTTTGTTGTCTAGCTGAGAAGAGGCAGATCTGCAGATCCCGGAGTGACCACTGCAGCATAAAACCAAAGTGGTGTAAAAGAGGAGTGTGAGAGCCCCACAGAACTGGGCAGTGGCTGTGGCAAAGAAGGCCAGGGCTAGGGAGGGCTGAGGAAACGGGTGAGAAGGGATGTCGTTCTGCAGGAACAAGCTCTTCCAGGGGGCTTGTTCATAAAGAGAGGGATTTCAGCTTTATCCTCAAGGGACTGCTGTTGCCAAAAGCATTGGCTATAAAGATGCTCTTATAAGTTAAGGCAGAGCTTTCAATCAGCATGCGGATGGTCCCCCTGGACTTTGGGGATGGGGTGACCTGGACCTCCAGGCGTGTTGCCTTCACTGCTGCACAGCCTCATTCAGGGATCCAGGTCCTCTCCAGTTGACTCGGTGTCTTGTACGAATATTATTTCTCTGTGTGCCATGACTCAACAAAGTTGGCAGGCACAGAGTTAAGGGATCTTGTTGTTGCTGCGGGGTGTACAGGAGAGAACAGGCCTCCAGGCTGGCTGTCGTCCCAGTGCCTTGGTTTCTCCCTTGGGTGTGGCGTGAGGATCCTATTCTTTAAGCTCCCGTCTCAGCTGCCTTCTCGCTGTTCGTGAAGTTTTCCATCACAGATGCCATCCATTATTGATGAGGCATGGAGAAGGTGGTCGTGAATAATTAAGCAGGTTTCAGGTGCAGGATGAACATTAAAGGGAAGAAACAATGAAAACAAAAGAGCCCGGGAAGGAATTCTGAGTTCTGTTGCACTAATAGGACGCTCTTTCTATAGCTTTCCAGAAGGCCTAACAGTTTTCTTTGAGTCTGTCTAGCAATTTTTAAGTCTCGTGTGTGCTGGTTGTTCTCTGGCTAATAACTGAAAAAGTTACAGACTTTCCATGGCAGCAGTGGAGACTCTTAGAGGCTTCAGCCTCCCTGTCCTGGGCCGTTCATAAATCCAAACAAATGCAATTTTCCAGACTGATAGTGGGAGAAATGGCTTCACCATGGGCTGGGGAGAGTTAAATGGCAGGGAGTGTTTAGTCTGGACACTTGAGAATCAACACCCAAAGATTTTTCTCTTTTATGGAAAGAAGAAGGTGTTTTGTGAGATGCCCAGTGCTGTAAACTAGGAAGAAATACCTTCTTCAGGGCTCACGATTTTGAAAGGGCTTTCTAGAATGGTGGCTGACAGCTCCAGGACTTGCATCTGACTGATGCTGGTGACAGAAGGTGCAATCCGACTGCCACCAGGCGTGGTCAGAAACATCAGAACAACAAGGAGAGAGTAGGGAATGCCCGAGTACACCCTCTCTGGCCCTGTTTCCCACGGTGGTCTTCTACCTGCAGAACCCCACTGCCGTCTCTGTGTGCATGAGCTCCCTGCGGCTCAGTTCTACCCATGCTTGTCTTGACCTTCCTCTGATCTGCTCTGGTCCAGCTCTTGAACCCAATTTGGGATTATCTGTTGGTTTGGTTCCAGCCATGCTGGCTGTGGAGGCAGCTCTTATCTGCGTTGGTGCAGCTGGCTTGCCACGTCCCTGTATTCACACTATAGTGCGAGGCTGCCAGAGGCACTCAGTAAATGTGACAAGGCATCCTGTGCCCCAGAGAGAGGCCCGCGCCCTGGCTGGCCACAGCATTCTCCAGGCTCTCGCCACATGCTCAGGTGCATCTGATGCCGGTCCTGAGAGAAACTCTTTCCCCAACTCCCACCCGTTTCTTCCACATGAGTGGGATGCTTTTTCACAGGTTCTATAAACATTGCAGAGTTTGCAGTGTGTGAAAGTTTCTGGTAGCACCTTGGAGCCAAGTTTATTTTTCCCAGAAATAATAGGTGCCACTGCCGGGGGTAGGCGGCTCCTTGTCAGAAGCATCAGCTGATGATGCTCCACCAGTGACGTACGACTTCCCCGGGCCACTTGGGCACCGAGGGGTTAGTGCGGAGGGGTTGGACACCCGGGGAGGTGGTCACATCTCCTGTTACCAGTTGCATGATTGACGTGGGCATCTAACACCACTGGAAACAATCCACCAAACGGGCACCGAGGTCAGGAGTCAGCCTCAGCTTGCAAGTGCATGCACTAGAGCTGGCCCAGCTGCCCAGACTGCACACGGAAAGATGGAGAACTTTTGGATGTACCAATTTGAGTGTCACGAAGAAGAGGTAGGTGGGTCCTCAGGCTTCAAAATGACATTTGGCCACTTTGCTTTTGGTTCTCTTCACCTCGGCCTGTCAGATCGTGAGTTGTTCTCCGTGTTTCCCTGGACAGTAGGAGTAACTGACCACAGCAGGAATAGGTGGGGAGCATGGCATGCCCCAGGATGGCAGGAAATGTAATCAGGTTTGCCTGTAGCTTGGAAGTCCAGGATGGCCAGGAGAGAGAAAAGGCTGTTTGATCACGTACTTAGAAAGGGTTCTTGGAAGGGTGTTGTGCTGGTTGTGTGTCTCTATCAGCGCTGCATTCTGATTCTCCACGTTCTAATAAATGAGTCACTTTGGGCAGTGTAGCCTCTGGTTTCTGTGCTCTATGTTATGTCTTTTGTTTCTGTGATGTTAATAACAACGAACCGAGATTAGTACCTTGCACACGAAGAGCCACTTTGCTGGCAAATGAGGTAATGGATATAATGTAGCCTTGTACGGTGCCTGGCACACATTATGCCTTCTGTAAATGGTCACCATCACTGTTCTTAGCATGTAAATGTGTTATTAAAGCAAATTCTGTTTTGTAAGCTGCTCTTAGTACGCTTTAAAAGTGGCTTTGGTTTTTCCTCCCAATGAGCTCAGGGCCTGTGTCCTGGGAATGCAAGTGTGAGAACACAATCAAGGGATGCATGGGCTGAAATGGGGAAGTGAATAAAGGGCTTCTTCATTTGCCCAGATTGTACTGCATTCCAAATAAAAACAATGAGACTGTTGCAAAGGGAGAAGGGATAACCTTTGTTTAGAGATCAGCTTTATCAGATAAGTTGTTTCACTCTTACACTGATGGCTCTGGTTTATAGATAATTGGTTAGTTTTTTTGCCTTTGAGAGCATGGCTTTGGGAATTCTTCGATGCTGATAATAAGACTTATTCCTTGGCCACAATGATGAAATCGCCACTGTGTGAGATTTCAGCTGTGCAAGGCTCTCTAAGGTGCCAGGTGGTCCAGGTCTTTACCCTCTAGTTTTAACATGGGTTTAGCTCACCTGGGGCTGGGAACAGAAGGGCTTTGCGTATGGGAAAATAGAGAACAGAAATGGTTGGAATGTTTTAACTGACAGTTATCTCAAAATGTTCCATTGGTATTAACTGAATCCATTATAAATGTGTATATAAAATACTTCATTAAGCCCAGGCTATTATCATTTTAATGACATAATTACGCCTCTACAATGCCTATGATAACTTTCCTACTTTACCACATTAAGGAAATACAAATGTGCATTGATAATATAGTTTGAATCGAGAGTGAATAATTATGGATTCCTTCACCAGTTTTGATTTCCAGAAGTACAAACCTGTCTTGGGGCAAGAAAAAAAACTAATCATACATTTGGGTTTTATTTTTATAATTCTAACATGGAATAAGGTTAATTTAGAACAACTTAGATCAGTGAAAGAAACAATGTACATTGATTCGAGAAAAAAGATAAAGCTGGATAAACCAATAGCATAAGTGGAAAAGCTATTTGAGTACACTGGAACTTGAGAAGCCCCACACAGTCTCTAAAGAGAAGTTTACCAGAAGAACTAGAGTATGTGCCATGGCCTGACCTAGGTAACTATACCTTTGAAATTCCATATAGGAAAAGGAGTAGAACCAGAATGTTCAGGCTGGAAAGGAACTGAATGACCAAGTGCTCAGTTACAGTCTGTATGAAGTGCCACCTTTGGGAACACTTGTTCCCACTGCTGGGTCCACTGTACTATTCTAATCATATGGGAATGCACGCCTTGCAAGGGATGTCCCCTAGGGAAGGGAGACAGACCGTGATCAAGAACCATGACTTCATGAGCACATAAGGGCAGTGCTACATGTGTTCAGACCTTCTCTCTATATAACCTATGTTTCATTTCCTTTTTCCTCTGACACAACAAGATAGGTGTCTACGCATCTATGTATCCTTGCATTCATTCAACATATTTATATATTTTATGGGAGGCTCTGTATTAGGCACTTGGAGAGGGAAATATGTAAATTAATCATAAATCCTACCTTCATGGTGCTTATTAAAATATTGTAATTAAAATATAATTATTGTCCTATAGTATTATAATATTTTTATAAGATACAAGGGAGAGAGTAATGTGCCATAAGAATTCTGCAGATAAAATGCATGCAAACAATTCTTATGGGAGGAGAGGTTCCTTTCACTTAAGAAAACTGGGAAGACTGCATGAGAGAGGTAATAGTTGAAATGGAAGTGGACCCCTGCAGCCTCGTAGACGTGTGGAGTTCAGACAAGAGTATAAACAACGGCACTGAGCAGAAACACGCAGGTTATATGCTGGGAACAGAAAGTATTAATATTAATAGTTCTGTTTGAACTGACAATAGAGAATATAGCAAGTATTAAGGCCAACCCTTGGAGTGCCTTAAGTGCCAAGGTAAAGAGCCTAGAATTTAATCTATAAGCAAAAAGGAATGACTAAACATTTTTGAATGGAGGAATGACTTGCTCAGAGCTTGTTAAAACTGTGTTTAAAATGACAGTAAATAAGTACTGAGGGAGAGGGTCTGGTGAAAGCGGTTCATGAGCTCCTGGCACTGTGGTCTCAAGTATTATGTTGGCTGCTTGGTCACCTAAAGAGAAGAAAAACCAAACACCTTATTCTCAGGTTCTATGAGTTGTTTCACATATGTGAAATTACTAAATAACTTATTCCCAGGTGGGTTTGGCAAAACTATGTAATTTTTAGAGAATTATTTTCTCCCACCCTTCATTACAATGACTTTTTGTCACTGAGTTTCCTTGGACGAAGGGAAGCCAACACGTACTGAGACTTATTAAAGTTGGCTAGAGCAGGCTGGGGTCTTTCACCGGGTGTCCTAATTAGTGATGTATCAAGGTCACGCATGAGCTGTGCTATAAATTGACAATAGAGTGGTTGATATGCACGTTATTCTCTTTCTAAATCAATTACTATGTTATTAATAGCATCCCCCTCAACCCTCGTATTCGGAAATGCTTTCTTGGATGGGAGATAGTGAACTTGCCGGAAGTTGCACACAGCAGTTGGAACACCCCCAGCCTCAGCCAGTAATGAGCTATTTCTACCAATATACTATTAAGAGTGTTGGGGCTTATGAATTAATGTGGAGTCTTTTGGGCATGATTTTACAGAGCCTTTTGTTTGCTTATATTTTTATCCTTGGATAAAATTTTAATAAGGAATGAACAGGATGAGAGGAAGAAAACATCCCCATGGGTGTGTGCTGCCCTCGTGAACACTTTCCCACAGGGATGAAATAATTTTTGTAACTGTTAGAATCCTAGAGGACTTACTAATACCAGTTGAGTGCTTTGTACATCCCCGGGCACTGAGGCAACCACCAGTGTGCAGTTAATCCTCTAGTCAACCCCAGGAGATGGGTAGTAACTTTTCCCGTTTCTCAGAAAGGATCAGAGAGGATAGATAACCTGCTCATGCTCGGGGCCATCTGGTCTGCCAGACACTGGGGCTTGAGCATCTAACCACTTCACTATCCTGAAACATGCTCGTTTCAGCCACAATATACCACTAAAATATCAAGGTCTTTTTCAAGGGAGAAATGTAACTTGCGTTCCCTATACTCACACTGTGCTTTTGAAAATGGGCCCTAATATCGGAGAGCCAGGTCGTGGTGGCTTTGAAGACTAGACCTCTTATCTTAAGAATTGATTGGTTGTTTTTTGTTTTTAACTTCAGCCAACCAACAGACTTTGTTCTCTAGGGCCTTCTGAGTCCTGGGCATGGTGACCGGACAGGATTCTGTGTCTCTTCCACCGGCGGTATCCCTGGCCCAGCTGCTGCAGACCGTCTCTCCTCCCGCTTGCTCTCAGGCTCTCTGTTGGTGCCTGTCTTGGCAGATGTCACGTCACACTTTAATCGGGGGAAGGGGTGTTCTAAAGCTGTGGCCCCCAACCCCTGGGCCTGTTAGGGACCAGGCTGCAGAGCTCTGTCCCCCTGCCCCCCACCTCTGGAAAAATTATCTTCCATGAAACTTAGGAAGAGGGGGTACACAGCAGGTGAGTGGCGGGGGGGCAGCATATTTATAGCCACTCCCCATCGCTTGCTTCACTGTCTGCACTCCACCTCCTCCACCCCAAGTCCATGGAAAAATTGTCCCTGGTACCAAAAAGATTGGGGACTCCTGTTAAAGAATCCCTGTATATGTGTACCTTCAAAAAGCTACTTAAAATTAATTCACTTAAAACAAGGACCAGAATTTCAAAGTACGTGTGGATAAGAAGGGATTGGATTAAAATTTTGCCTTGGAAAACAACACTAAAAATTATAAACACGGTCTTAGTTTATCTTTTGACTAACAGCACCTAGGTTATCATTCCAACTACAAGCAAATTCTTAGAACAGAGTAGTAGTATTGATTTTATATTGATTTAGTATTGATTTTTGTGTTTTTTCCCACCAAAAAGTCATTGAATCACACAATAAAATAGTCTTCTTCAGTTCACGTGTGACTTTTGCAGCATGATCAGAAAGGGTCATTACTGCTGCTCATGAAGAGAAGCATTTCAGCAAAAATGTGTGAGGGCTAATTCAGTTCTCCTAAGGGCCTCTCCTAATGATTCGATATTCGTGTCATTCTCTTTCGAAGCACCTCTGATGCTCTGAAGTTATCATTCTTTCCATTTATTGCTTCTCACTTGACTGGTGCAACTCTGCCAACTCCTCCATTGTCCATAGCACGTTTAAGCAATTCCCCAATTTTGCCTTCTTCAACTTTATGCAATTCTGCTGTCTATTTATTTTTGCAATATTTGCACGTCTCTGCACTGTATTTGCTGTTTTTGTTTTGTTTTTGCCTCATAATGCCAGCTGGTCCCAACAGTCAGCAGGAGACCAGTTGACAAAGATGTGGACCAGATAGATGGACGCTAGTATCTGGGGAGGAGGGCTGTTCAGGTGGGCACTGACATCGTGTCCTCATCTCTTTTCTGTTTCTGTAACTCAATACCTGAGACTGGGTGATTTATAAAGAACTTTATTTCTTATAGTTCTGGAGGCTGGGAAGTCCAGGGTCAAGGGGCCACTTCTGGTTCGGGCCTTCTTACTGGTAGGGCACAGGGCATCACATGGTGAGGGCCTCACGAGAGACGGCAGACTGGCTTTTATAACAGACCCACTCTGTGGTGACTGCCCCATTCCCTCAATAACCTGCTCATCCATGAATGGATTAATCCATTCTTGAAGGCAAAGCCCTCATGACCCAGTCACCTCCCAAAGGTCCTACCTCTCAGCATTGCTACATTAAGGACCAAGTTTCCAACACATGAATTCTGGAGACACACTCAAACTATAGCACATCCTAAGTAGTCAGCTCATTCATGACTGTTTTTGTGTCATTACAACATTTCTTTTCCTGCAGGGACTTAAACAATGACCACTGTTGACAGAGGACACCCTATATTCGGTAACCTATAGCTCTAGCTCCCCTGATAGACCTGGAGCTCCTTGAGGGCAGGCAGGGATCTGGGCTTACTCAGACTGTCAGCACTTCAGGGTGGGGTAAATGAACAGATGGCCCAGACAGAACTCACTTTTTGTGTGTCTCTTGACTACAATTTCTCCAAAAGTCTTTCAGTGTCTCGGTACCCCTCTCCAAATCATGGCTTTGCTCTCTCAGGTCCTGCCTCAGTCCTTAAAGGAAAGAGGCAGGGGGCCCTCACCTCCAGCGTCAGGGTGTTCTCATGATCATCCCATCAACTTGCTCAGTTGTCATCTTCTCTTCCTGCAGATTTCCATGGATTAAAAAAGGATCAAGGGAAAGGGAAGAGGGTTGAGAGTGGAACTCAATGCCTCACTCCTTTAGATCTTCCCGTTCAACTCAGGAAATCATTACAGAATGCCTTCACTGGGCTTCTTCTTTGAGAGCAGCAGGTCAGTGACTCACAGAAAAGAGACACCCCCTGACAGAGAGTAGGTGCTGTTGGCAAGGCCCTGTGTCTCCCTCAGGGCGGCCCCGGTGGTACTCGCTGCCCAGCTTTGCAGCCTCTCTCTCCCCGCCCTGCCAGAGCTGTGTTGTTCCTCCTCCCGGCCTCTGTTTCCTATCCCATCCCACTCTGTGAATGCTGCAGTCTGTAGGGTTCAGCTGAAGCATCACCTCCCCCAGGAAGCACTGCCTAATACACACCCTCCCCTCCGAGCCCCCACTGTACAGATTAATGCCCCAGCCACCTGCCACGGCCCTGCCTTTACAGTCTGCCTCCTCCCATTCTCTGGAAACATAGCTCCTTCTCTTTGTTCTGTGGCCCAGCGTTAGGAACACAGGTAGGCACTGAGGTGTCTGTGGAAAGAATAAATGAATAATAATTATTTGTGTGCTGCTTTTCTCCCTTACAAGCATAGCCTGGAAGTCCCTGGAGCCATTTTCCTGTCTCACCCCGACCACCAGCTGTGCATTCTTTGCTCCTAGGAGATGTTCTGTCAGAATGAAAATGATCAGCTTTCCTTTGGGATGCTTTTGCATCCCTAGGCCACCTCTGGCTCCAGCGCCAGTGGACAGGACAATCCATTTCTTGTCTTGACATTGAAGAACCTAAGTCTTCAGGCTAAGAGCTCTGCTCTGTGGCGTTCCAGAGCTGCGATGGTAAAATTTAGATCGTAGTTGTGGAGAATCTGCTAGAACATAATCTGCAGAAGCCAAGTTGTTCAGCTTAAGGAGACCTCTTGTAGTTATGTGGAGAAGGGAATTGTGGATAAGGCATCTCTGAATGCTCCATCCTAGATAGACAGCCACGTTCAGCACTCACCTTTGTGAATTCCCAGTCCCTCATTTGCTTCCCACCCCCATAAGCAAATGGTCCCATTGTTTAATATTGGATATCCATCCAGTAGCCCAGAAGGCATGAGACTTCAGACAGAGAAATATGTGATAATTTTTACTTTTTCTATTATATCTACCAAAATTGGCTAGATTTGCCTCCAATATATTCTTTGAAAGTAAAAAAGCATTATGTAACTTTTGGTTTTTTCCTCTGCTTTTAAGAGTATATCAAGGTAGAAGTTGGAGGTGAGGCGCAAAGGGCTTTCAAAGCAGACATTTGAGATGAGTTGAACACTAACACCGTTGTTCAGCCTTCACTGGCACTGTGTCTGTTCCGAAGGTGTTTGTCCACCCTTGACATTTCGACAATGGTGTGGCGATTTGTAGGCTTCCACCAGATGGGGTCCTCTCTCGTTTGGAGACAGCTTTCTGTTTCAAAAGAGCTTCGCTAGAGCCCAGGTTCGAATCTTCACAGGCAAAGACCATTTCTGTAATTCGAAATGCAGATCAAGTGTTCAACACACAGCAGCGGAAGGGTGCTAGAAAATAATCAAAGAAAGCAGTGGGTGGATCTGTAATGTGTCTGCTTCCCATGCAAGTTGGAAAACATTGTAAAGCTAGAACTATATTGAAATCATTTATTCAGCAAACATTTACCAAGCACCTACTGGTTACAAGACCCAAGGGTAGGCACTTGGATGATGAAAACTAATGAGACAAGGTTCCTACTGCCTGAGAGCTCTTAGGGGTGGAGGGACATACACGTGAACAGATAATTACACAACAGGCACATGCCATCAGAGAGCAGTGTGCTGTGCATAGAGTCTGAGAAGGCTTCAGCCAGATGAACGCTTTTGAATTGAGCATTGAACATGGGAGGGAATGAGGGAGAGGTCTCTCAGTGGAGGTGGTTAATTGCAGGTGCAAATGGAAGGGACCGTGAATGAGCTCGAGCACGTGCAGAAGGCTAGAGCCGCGGCTGTCCGAGAGGAAGGGGTCCCTGTTGAGGTTGGTGTGGGTCCCAGGAAGCCTCTGTGAGGGCAGTGCCTTGTTTGTGCTTCCTCACCGACGTCCCGTGGCGGGTGCCCAGCACTAGTCACCTCACTTTACTGTGGAGTCTGATCTCCCTCTCGGCACTGCTGCTCATTGGCCAGATAACCTGTCTTTCCACATCATCCTAAGGTCATCAGTGCCCACGAAGTTGTAAAGAATCCATTTTTAGAAGATTTGGAGCTATAGAGAAATAAGAAATGTGAGACACTTTGGGGGATATTTTTTAAATGAAAGCGTTACACAGCCCTCAAAACCAAGCAATTAAAGAACATCCAGCTGCCCTAGCTTCCCCAGGGGCTAGAGACCCTTAAATTCTTGGTGACAGAGAAAATTATTTGGGGGCAAAAATATAGAACCATAAATACCTGAGGAAGCTCTTCAGATTTGAAAAACCGGGAAAATTCAAAGGCATTAAATTCTCCTGAAGACTTTGCTCCCTTAATTTTGAGTAAGCCAAACATAGAGCTAAACCAGTAAGTACCCACCAGCTCTCTCGGGTGCCGAATGACAAATCCTGTGTGTTTCTTTTTAAAGGCACACAGGGCTGCTTTATTGTGGCCAGGAGCTGTGGGGCCTGGGGTTCTTTATGGTTGCTGTTACCGTGCCTGCCTTCTTGGCTTTACTACAGAGAGTCTGATTTCTGCATGTGAATATTTAAGGAGCTCGTTGGTCCTCACCTCGCTGCCCAGAATTAGATATACAGGGTCACGGGAAACAGATCCAGGCCCTAAGCAATGGGGTAGGATTGCACACCTTCTCAGTCTGAAGGATAGTGAATCTCACTGCATCATCTTTCTGTGCATTTGGTGTCCCCTATATTTCCTGTAATTTAGACTTTTTGGAAAAGATTGCTTTTTTTATTATTTCACACAATGCTCACTGAGGTCCCCCTTGTCTGTCAGAGTGTACCCTGCCCCCATGTCATTGCTGTGTGAAACATTCTCCTTTCCCAAGAGAGCCAGTGTCAAGAAATCAGACTCAAGTTCAAGCAAGCACTAGCGTTATCTTGCTTTATTTGCCCAAGTTCACATCCCCACGCTTCCTGAGAGAAGACATCCTTGTGTGGGTTCTCTCTGTTTTATGGCTTCTGCCAAACAGCACCAACACCCTGTGGAGCAGTGCATGCTTACTCCCGGGGGACCATCGCTGCAGCATTCTTAAGTCTCCCTGTAACGCACCTGAAGATGCCCTTCATCTCCCAGGATTTCAGGAGCACACAGAATTGTTTGGGAATCGGCTGGGGAGTGTTTTCAGGGCCTGTATGAGTCCCATCCCTGTGCTTGCTTGCTTTATTGGGTCGTCCATTCAGCAGGTATTTATGGGGCACCTGCTGTGCGTGCCGACCTGGGAGCTTCATATTTCCTTTCAGCAGGGCCTGGCGGTGCAAGGAGCTGGGGCCCCATCAACTGAGGCAATACCATACCCGAGAGGGGCCATTCTTCCTCAGCCTATTTTTCTAAGCCTTATTTTCAGACATACTATTTGACAATGGATTTTTGAACTGTTCAACCAAGGGTAGGTTGTTTGGATGCTGAGATGCTGAAATTTCTCTCCATGTTCAATGGCCTGTGCATGAAATCAGACAAAATATCCAAAATCTGAACTGCCTAGGAAAATTACAGGTAGTGTGGTTTCCAGTCATCAAAATCAGCCCCAGCTGCCTCTTTAAAAATATGCATTTTAATTTTTGCTTTTCCATTCCTATCATCTTGGGCAGGTGATTTTATGAGACATTTTTACCCTGGGTGTTTGCATCTTTCAGTAAGAAAATAATTTTTTAAGCGTATTTGTGTAATACTCTTAGCTCTATTCATTTAGAATTTTAAGTTTGATATTCAACTCTTTCTGCATTTTCTTTCAACAGTTGGCCTAAAGGGAAAAAAGACCCAGAGCTATAAAAGCTCCTTTAAAAGTGTGGCAGGAATTGAGAAAGCAAGCTTGAAAACTGCAGGTGTTCTACGTATGGTTGGCAGTTTCTCTCCAAAGAGGCTTTCTCCCCACTGAAATGTCTGTGCGGTTGTGTTCTGCTTTGCTCCTCTCTCCCAGCCAGGTGTTCGCTGAGTCCCTTGGGTTCTCACTGTGTTTATCCTCTTGCTGTGTTCTAGTCTCCATCTCCTGGCAGTTCCTCACCCCTGGGTGCCGAGTCATCGAGTACACCTCTTCACCCCAGTGACCCCACGGAAGCCTCCACAAATAAAGAGGTAGGGTGCCGTGTTGTGTCCAAAGCTGTCAGCCCATTTTGTTTTATCCTAATACTGCTCTGTGCTTTCTAATACAGCTCCCTGCAGAGCTCCTGACCCAAGTTAACCTGGGGAGAAAAATTCTGATTTCTCCTCTCCGGTGTGCAGTTCATCCAATTTGGTAGCCACTGGCCCCAGGTGTCTAATTAATGAATAAAATGAATAATTCACATCCTAAGCACACTAGCCACATTTCAAGTGCTCGGTAGCCATCTGTGACTAGTAGCTACTGTATTGGACAGGGCAGATTACAGAACATTTGCATCGTTGCAGAAAGTTCTGTTGGACAGCACTGAACATTGGACACCAAAAGCTGCACGTACCGGCATCCTTCCTCAGGGCATTACGTGCCTTCTGATACCATGGATTTGCAGTTGCTGTGTGCTTTGGAAAATGGGTTGGTTTCTTAAACACCCATCTATTTCAGGCCCAAGTGAAATATCTTGCATAAGAACAGGGTGACCACGTGTCTTGGTTTACCTGGGGCGTGGTTCCAGTGTCCACCTAGTATCCAAGCAGCCCCCCTGGTGAGCACCCTTTCTCACTTTCTACAGTAGTGCTGGCCGGCAGAACTTCCATGGTGAGGGAAATGTTCTACTTCTATCCAGTATGGTAGTCACTAGCTTCCTGTGCCTGCTAAGCCCTGGAAATGTGACCAGTGGGACTGAGGAACTGAATTTTTCATTTTACTCCATGTTAAGTAACTTAAATAATCACATGTGGCTGGGACTACTGGACAGTGCAGCTCTAACGTGTCTCTTTTGGACAGCAAGTCCTGTAGTTGCCCTGCTTATGGAGAGTGTTTAAGTGAGACTAGTCTTACCTGCTCCTAGTGAGGTCTCTGGGGCTAGAAAACAGCAGGTAGGGGAGCCACCGCCTTCTCCTGTACCTGATGCCTTTTTATACCTGGCTGTCATCCGCACCTTCTTGTGAACCAGCAGCATCAGGTAAATATTGGCCTGTTCCATAATCTGTGCGTGGGCTCAGCTCACTCTAAATATGGATGCTCCTAATCAACACTGAAGAGATATGTTAAAGAGCTAAACCACATAATGAATGATGGTCTCATTTTCTCTCCTTTTGCTGATAATTTTATGTTAAATACAATGAAGGAAAACAATCTCTGTTTTAACCTGAGTGGCAGATCGCTTCTAAAGAGAGTCTTAGTTAAAATTTACCCTTAAAGTATCACTGAATATGCATATATTTGCCATTAAATATTTATGCAAGAGAGAAGTGTATTTTTTTGTTAATATATTCATATCAAACCAAACTAACATAGAGAGACTTTCTCTGCAATGACACCAACATTAGAACTTAGACGAGGAATATACTTTGACCTTCTCTGGTATTGATCCTTAGACCCCAGGCCATTGGAAAAGGAGTGACAAGGTCACAGTTTCTACTGGTCCTGCCATTGCATAGTTTGCTTCATACTTTGCTCATAGCACATGGACAGGTGAGCACAAATATAAGATGGAAAGAATGACAGCTGCAGTGGAATAATAATAATGAGCACTGTCACTTCCTGAACATTTACAGGGCTCCGGACACTGCACTGAGCAAATCACAAATAGTATCTCATTTAATTCTTAAAATAATCTTTTGAGATAGATATCATTGTCCTCCTTTGTTAGGTGAGGAAGCTTAAAGGTTAAATAACTTACCTGAGGTCACAGAGCTCATAAATTGTCAGCCAGAATTCAAATCCAGAGCTCCTCTGGGCCCATGCTCTTAACCGCCAGGGTCTGCCACTCCTGGGGTGGAAAGTGCTTGCAAGTCACAGGCTGCGTGGACAGGGTCGCTTGTCTGTCATTATTCCAATTGTCACGCATCCAAGGTCTTCACACGGTTTGGTTTGTGTGACCCCCAGGAAAAATCCCGTAGACCTTGTTAGTCTTTGGCTTTTTGAGTACAACTATATTTATTAATTCTTGAATGTTAAGGGTCATCTGATGTTCATCTCAATCCACATGTGAGAAAACAAAGGGCTAATCAGACATCTGAATATTCAGCATTTGATTATGCATCAGATATAATAAGCAAGGCAAATTTGTTAGTTTCTCAGTTCCTACAAGACTTGGCTCATGTTTCTGCATATCCTTAGAAATAATGATGAAAATCCTCTTTGTGTGCAATAATTAAAGATTCTTTCATTTCACAAAACTCTTTTTTTTTCAAAAATTTACTACCCCAGAGACTAAAGAAAGCTAGTCATGATGAGTTCATGAATAGAAAATAAGTGAGTGTACCAAATGCCCTCCATTGTAGCTCTAAATAAAATGGCAGCTTTTAGAGCTATAGACTAAAGTAATTCTTTTGTAGGTTCTGCCAAAATCTGTACACTGTCTTCAAGATTAGCATTCAGAAAAGTATCCTAATAGTTTAAGAAAATCTGAATTGGCTCCTTGGATGTGCCTGGAGGCTAAGCCATTTTGATTTAACAAAGTAAACTCTCATTACACCAGAGCTCTAGCTACTTGGGTCAAGTGAAGGGAGATAGTTGGGACGTAATAATTTAAAAGTCTTCATCCCTTATGAAGAAGCTAGCTTCCGTCTGTATACCATAAAGTTAGGAGTTGTTTTTTTTTTTCTTTAAACCAACCAGAATGAGACAGACTTAGCTGCTGGCCCTCACCTGGCCCTGTCTTCTCACCTGGGTAAAGCACTGCAGAAATTAGAGTTCTCTTTCCTCCATCCACGTATCCTGGCTTTCACTTTGTGTGCGTTTTCCGTAAATGCATTAGCAGCCAGGAACCTTCCATTCCTGGTGCACGAGAAACCCACCCTCCTTGGTGTGAAGAGCCATTGCATCCCAGCGAGCACGCCTGCCTGTGACATGTATTGTGTGATTAGTGTTGAATTCTTGTCATTGCCCTGAATTGAGTTAGAGTTTTAACACCATATTTCTTCAACTGCCCCCAATTTTTCACATAATAATACTACTATTTTTAGAAAGTTGCACAAGTATTAACTAATTAATCATCTCTTTGCCATTCCCATCTTCCAAGTAAAGAGCACAGTGTAAAGTGCTAGAATATAGTTACTCCCTGAGACATCCCAACCCTCACCCAGAGCCCTTTTCTCTTCCAGCCTCCAGACACCCCAGAGTATACCATCTATTCAAGTCGGCCAGTTGAGTAGCTGTGCAGTGCTAGATACCCTTTCTCTTAAAGGCGTGTATTTAAATGAACATCTAAAACCTGGTAGATCCTCAGCAATGAAAATCTTGGCCATGCAAACCTTACATTTTACCCATTTTAGGGACCCTTGTCTTTAATATTAGCTCTCTGCTGTCTCACAATGCTTGCACCACCCTGCCCCAGACACAGCACCTATAGATTCTATTGTTAGTTGAAGCAGGAGTGGATTTCCTACTCTTATCTCACTCAGAGTTATGTCGAGGACATCTGCTTGTGAGAGGAGCCTACAGTTAGTTTTGGTCCTCTGAGAGCAGGCATGTAAGCTGCCATCCTGGCAGGTTCCAGAACCTTCTGCCCACTGTCTCCACTTCCAACTGTGCTGTTAGAAGACTGAGCTTTGCTCTGAGGTGTTACTTTAGAATAAATTTCCAGAGTTTTTTAATTGCTCCTTTGTTGTGTTCTTATTTTAAGGTAACACACAATAATGATTTATATAATGGAATTTATCAACTAATATAAATCTGTAAGAGGTAAAAGGAAGAGATTTCAAAAATCTCTAGCACACATTTTTAGCACAGTGAGAGATCGCTGTGGCAAAGACATAAAATTCTCTAAGAGAATTCTTCATTTCAGCATATAATATTGGTGCTTCTACTAATGACTTTTTCACATGGAAATTCAGATTCTTAAGGACACAAATTGTGCCCTTTTTACTGCTGTTGCTGATTACAGGTTTTGGTCTGCGGGATTTTTTTTAAGCCAACAGATACCTCTCTGATTGTGAAATGTAAGATTTTCAGATTACCTAAAATATGAATGAAGTGTTCTGGGTTTTAGGTAACCTTTACTAATAAATGCATATGTTTATCCACACTTCACTTTTTCTAACCCAAAATGTTCAACAACTGGTTAATGATTGGTGATGTATTTATTTTTCATGTTGCATGGATGGTTATGTTGATGCATATTTCATCACGCTCTGCCCTCTTTGAAACCTCTTTGTCTTAATTACAGTCAAGAAAAAGCTTGGCTTCATTCCCAACCTACGTGGAAGGTAAGAGCTGAAAAAAAAAAATATTGAGCACTGAGTCATTCATGAATCTTTTAGCATTTGGGGCACTGGAAGCACTAAGATAATAAGACAATAGTGAGGAAGAAAGGCCACAAAGTCACTTATTCACAGTGTTAACAGTATTGGTATCTTAGACTGAAAGTATGATAGCTGGGAACTTGTCAGAAATCCTCCTCCCTGCCTTTGCTTGTTATGGGTATCAAGACCGGGGGCCAGGGGATGAAGCTGTGGGCTTTACCCAGGGTCAAGACAGCTTGGAAAGGGCCACATTGGGTCTGAAACCCAGGTCTCCTTATTTTTAGCCAGTGCACCTCTTACGTTCATCAAGAAAAATTCAAGTGGGAATGAAATTTAACAAGGGGAGAAATTTCGGTCCTTTTTATAAGAAATACCTTCCCAGTAATTCCCATCTATTGCTTGGATGAGCTAGTAAGTAACATACATCGAGCACTTACTCTGCCAGGTACTGTTCTAAGCCACTTTCCGCGTAAGAACTAATTGAATCCTGACATCAGTCTTGGGAAGGGGGGTTTACTGTTATTCCCATGTTGTGCATGAGAGAACTGAGGCATTGAGAGGGTGAGAACCTTGCCCGGGATCACATAGTTAGCAACGCAGAGCCAGGCTGTGCACCGGCTGGCTGACTCCACAATTCTCCTTGGAACCAGTGTTCTCTGCGGGGCTGCCACACATGGTTATGCAGCTTGTTCACTGCACAAGGACACCCAGTCAAGAGGCTTAGTGGGGCCAAAATGCAGCCCCAGCTCTGCACCGCAGCTTGAGGTCGTGCCATCCAAAGGGGGCACCTATTTCTTATTCACCCAGAATCGCCCTCTGGCTGGAGGCAGTGCTGATGCTCTGCCAAGGGGATGATTGCCTTTTCCTTGAAGGAGACTTTTCTGGAGGCTAGAGAAAGCCTAGACTTTAAGGTCTTCTGGCCTTTGGATCCTGTGGGTGAATTCAGTGTGTTCCACTACCTAGGAATGAATTACCAGGATTCATCAACCTTCACGAACCCCCAGGCCTGAAGCCCAGGACAAGCCCATAGTTTTGGTTTAGTTACTCAGGTTTCTTTCTCGAGTAACCTGTACATTATTTGCATCATTTTTGTGAACCTCCAAAATTCCATGAGGCACCTTACAAAGTTTTCAGAAGTTAAGAAACTCCCTCCTTCTTCATATCCATCCCACCAGGCCTCGAGACTTTCAGGTTCCACACTTTTGCTTTCTTTGTTTCAGCCTCCACCTTAGTTTAGAAAAATGAATAGATTATTTTAAGTCTGTTGCCCTGATAAGTAGCTTATCCTGGAAAGCAGCTGTGTAAGCTCAAGATGAGCTTGATGTTTAGGGATAAAAACCATTTCGGATTAGTCTTCCAAGAGGAAAAGCAAATTGTTTCCATTTCAAGTTATCTAATTTAAGGCCCTGAGGTTTTGACAGTAGGTGAAAATATATATTTTAGTCTCCCCAGATATGGCATTCAAGTCAAAGAAAATACATAGATTTCAATTGCAGATTAAAATAACTTTCTTAGTGAACCTGTTAGAAAGTTGTATGTTAGTCCTAAATATGTTTTAATTTTGGATAGGGTTTTCAAGTGATTGTGGTTAGAATCAGATTCCTCCCTCCCCACTTAAAATATTTAACACAGGTTCGATTTAAAAGGCTGGTCAATGAGAACAGAAAATTTTGCTTTTCCTTGGAATTGATCTGTATGTGGCCACAGAGCAGGAACACGATAGCCTGTAAGTTAGCAAGATCGGCAGCATGGGGCATGGCTTTGGGGTGATGTTATCTGTCTTGCAGAACTGGGGCTGGAGGCCATTAGAGGAATCTAGACATTCCAAAACAAATATCCTATTTTTCTGATTTATAAAACTTGCTTTCTCCGTTATGGATTGAATGTAGGAAGGAAATATGAATGGATAGCAAATAATAGGAACTGCTGTAAAATGAACTTTTCTAATAAGAAGCCATATAGTCACCCAAGCATTTTTCTGGCAAACAACTGGGTGACAGACACTAAGACACAAGAGAGACATGAATATGACATGGTCCTTGTCCCCAAAGAGCTCAGAGTCTAACAAGAGAAACGATATCCTTTGTCACTGGATTTTATGTTTTGTATTTAAGTAAATATTCACATCATTTCTTAAAATATATGGCTTGGGTCAATTACTGGAAGAAACTGTGCCTACTATTTGAAAATGAGGGGTGGGTGAAGGCAGACACAGAGAGATGCCTCAGACCCGCGGGTTAACTCACCTGCTCAGGGGCCTCAGTACCTGGCCCACCTGTGCCAGCAGTGAGGTGTGGGGGAGGGCGGTGCGCCATCAGGGGTTCATCGGGACCCTCCCCAGGGTGGCTTCACTCACCAGTGTGGCTCTGTGTATTACAGTTCCTGGACCTTGCGACCCTGAAGACTTGATCGACGGAATCATTTTTGCCGCCAATTACCTTGGCTCCACCCAGCTGCTCTCAGACAAAACTCCCTCCAAAAATGTGCGCATGATGCAGGCCCAGGAAGCAGTAAGCAGGATCAAGGTGAGGAGGTCTGGGTGCTCCGAGGGGGATGCTGGGCAGACACGGGCACCCGAACAAGCCATAGCGTCAGCTCACAGCTCTGTCTAGTCCCAACTTAGAGGAGAGTGAATTGAGATAACATCACAAGTGGCATTTGTACACGTGCCTGCTAACAGTTCTAAACTGAGAAAAGATTTCCAAAGTGTACGGGAGTCTTTATATATAAATACAATCTATTTAGAAAAAGTACATATGATTATAAATCTTGAAAAGTTGGTATAATGAGGAAGGAAGTCATTTTGAGTATTATGTCTCAATTGTGAGACGTTTATCACTGGATTTACACTGATAAGTAGAGGTCAGCAACTTAAACATGCATGTTACAGCGTTGCTTCAAATTAGGTGGCATTGCTTTTGAATCAGTTGACCCTGTTCAAGTGATATCGAACTGGCTTGCTTCAAGTAAAATGAACCGTTTGATCAAATCCAGCCTGGCTAGTCTGAACAAGCAGGGCAAGTCTAACCCAGGTTAAACTAGCTTGAGCCAGTCGTAACCTGTTCGAATCTGTTTTATCAAGACTTAAAAGGAGCGAGCCTATGAGATCCGGGAAGAACCACTTTCATCTGGTTTAAATCATTCACAGCTAGTTTGAACCAGCCACACCCAGTTCATTGCCATGGAAATGCAGAGCTCTAGCATCTCCACCATGATGCCAAAACCACTGAGAATCATGGAGAAACCAGGACTAAAGGGACACTGGAAGTGCGCTCATGCCATCCACGTGCCATTATGCCACCAGCACCCGGTACCACTGGGCAGCCACCCAGAGCCATGAGTTAGGGATGGACAGCATCACTGTCGAGGCCCAGAGCCAAGTATTTCCAGTGAGGCGGAACAGGTTAGGACTTAACCAGGGCTGACTTTATCCAGTTTTAACCGGTCAAAGTGCATTTCTCCCTCAGGCAAGAAATGCACTTTCCCTGTTTCACACCTTCTCTCACATTCCGAAGCTGCACCGTGATGTCTGTGTGGTAACGCGATGAGAAAGAAGGACAAGCACAGGGCAGTCACTGAGCGTCCTTAATCTCCCACTCACATAAGAAATATTTCTCATGCATGTCTATATGCAGGGCCGTGCAGGGTTTGGGAGGGAGGAAAACTGGCGATCGGTAAAGTGAGATCCCTGCCCTCGAGCTCAACAGCACAAATGAAGAAAGGATGAATCAGGCTGGAGGAGGAGAGGGGGCTGTCAGGTACAAAGTGCCACAGAGCCGGGGGAGGCCTGGCGAGGTGAGACGTACCTGAGAGGCGGAGGGCAGCAGTGACCAGCAATTCCGGAGGTGGCTGGTCTGGGCCTCTTACCTGAGCTGATTCCTGTGATGGTCACATGTCCAGGCTCTGCCATGTGGTGAAGATTAAACAGCTCACATTTCCACTGATGCCCTGATGACGGTGCCTCTCAGCCTTCAGCTACCCGGGCAGCTGCAGGGTGCCAGGACGCTGCGAACGACCCCAGGCCCTCTCACCGCCCCCTCCTGGGGCTGCTCTCCATCCCCCTGATCTCGCAACCGCTCTGCACTGGGAGGGAGCCCTTCTCCCCCCAGCTCACCGCCGGCCCTTGCCTTAGCCCCTCCTAGTACAGTGAGCCCATGCTGCAGCTTTCGCTGCGACTGCCGAGGTTCAGGAATGAAGACTTGTAAACCAGGGAGTAACCTACAACTGCCTGAGCATGGCTGTTGTCACAGCACCGATGGGCCAGACCCGATGTCAAGATTACTGGCAGGACCTACTGGTTTCTCCCATGTGTCAGGGACCCACGCAGCCCTGCCATCTGTGACACACAAACCTGT
Source organism: Avahi laniger (assembly GCA_963575035.1). Lineage (NCBI taxonomy): Eukaryota > Metazoa > Chordata > Mammalia > Primates > Indriidae > Avahi > Avahi laniger. Next base: position 44,369 of record CAUYSK010104840.1, read on the forward strand.
CTGCCCCAGAGGCCCTGCCCTGAGGCCCGCTTCCGCAGTGTTTATGTCTTCTCCCAAAATTAGCCTCTCCCAGGATGATGCGCCATGGGAAGGTCCAGTTCTTTCTAGGGAAGCCCCACCCCACCCACAGAGATGCCTCTTGCTCCATGGCTCTCAACAGGACAAGCCCATAGAAACAGTCTGACCTTCGTACCTTTCTTTGGGGACTCTCAGACTCAATAATGCTGGGGGAGAACAGACCAGGTTCCTGTGGAGCTGCCCATCCAGGCTTGGCCTAACTCCGTTTCCCTGTCTCCCCTTTCCAGAGAGGTGACTCCTGCCTGCAAGTCTCCCTGTGGTCTTCCCCATCTTCATTTAGTATATTCCAGGCACAACGTTCAAAATAGCAACACACAAACCTCTCAAGCTACTTTTCAGGCATGGTCCCACCCTATTACCTACAGAGCAGAGAACATTAAAAACAAAGTCTACGGGGACATAGTTCTAACTTCACATGTCCCACAGTTACCAAACACAGCACCTGGTCTCCCAGGCAAATGGTGCCGTGAGCTTCCCCAGAGTCCGTGGAAATACAAAGACCCGGCATGCCTCACTTGGGGTCTCTGACAGATGGGGACTACCTCCATAAGATGTGTTTGGAAATGGGTGGGGGCACTTCTGGTTGTCACAGTGACTGGAGGCATTTACTGGGCCAGAGCCAGGCAAGCTCAATGCCCCGTAAAATCCAAGACAGGGCCACACGGCCAAGATTCATCTCTACTAAGATGCCAAAGAGCCCCCATCAAGGAATGCTGCCAGGGCTCACTCAGGTGAATCTCTCAGAAGGAAGCAGCAGTTTCTGCCCCCCAAAGGAGCACTCAAGACTCCTGAGATAGAAAACTGCATGTTGCTTTGAGGTTAGTGTTTCCTGGGTTCTATCCTTCAAGCTTTCAAAACCCTTGAGGTTCAGTTTCATCGTGGGCACCTTGCCTGTCTGCCTTCTGATAGCTTTGGATTCCTGCAGATAGAGCACCTGTCTTTCTGTTCCCTTGTGACACGCAGGTAGTGCTCAGATGGCCTTAAGGGGGAAAGGCAGGCACGTCACTTGAACACAAAGCAGCTTTAGGGTAGACTGCAGCATCCCTGTACCAGATCCCAACCAGGGCCAATTGTATTGTGAATTATATTTATTTCCACAGTGGTATCCGATAGTGTTGTTATTTTTTATTTAAAGTCCAACTCCCTCATAAGAAATCAGAAATTTTACTTGGAAGCTTCCAAAGGGTTTGTATCCAGAAGTTCCACAGTTCATTTGAACCAAAAATTAGATGGCTCTGTCTATCAGAACAAGCAAGATAGAGGCTTTCTGTTTATAAATACATTTTAGACCTGCCTAGAGCAGAGTATGCATCTGGAAAACATATATTTATTTTTACAAGCAAATTACTCTAGTGTGAGGAATTCATTATAGAGTGGTAAAATTAAACGGTTACGTTTCATTTATAACTTACAAGTATCATTTTACAATGTGCTTCTACGCACTGGAAGGAACTGTTGCCTATCATTAAATATTTTCTGCTTTGTGTTCCTTTTACATCCATTTAAACGCTCGTCAGATTGTTTGATGTTATACCCAGCCGGAAGCATTTTTCAACTGTAAGTGGAGATGGCTGTTTATTTCAGCACTCCCTAGAAAGTGACTGTGTCAGGGAGTGTGCACAGAGACTTTATCACATGCAGAGGGAAGCTGGGGACAGAGAGGGTTTCTCGGGAGCAGGCTGGGCTGGGCTCGAATGGAGCTCGCAGCATGGTGTCCACACTTTGTGCCTAGGAGACAACGCTCTCTAAGGGAGGTGGTACCATGCTGTTTCTTAAAGAGAGACTGACCTTTCAGGAACAGGTTATCTGGCCACCTCAGCAGAAAGGACACAGGGCATAGCAAGGCTACAGATTTTATAGTGTCTATCCAGGAAGGAAGGGGAAAGAAAAGCTCTATGGATTTATTTTGCAGTCCATTTAGCAATCCCCTTTACCCCAAGCTGATTAGCAATTTCAGACTCCGTGTTTTCACCTAAACAAAGGTGGAGTGCTTTCCTCCTTTTGTTTCTTTGCTTCCTTCTTCCTCCCTCCCTCCCCACAGGGACCTCCATTTTGTCCCTCTCTCTTTCCTCTGCCTACACCATGGGTTTGACCCGGTGGATGTGAGTGAGACCTCACCATGTGTCCTGGTATTTGTGGTGCCTTATCTCTGAGCAGACTGGCCCTGATGCGTAGGTTTCCATTTCAAAGCAGTCTTTAACTTTTGTTCTCTCAACCGTGGTATCTGTCACTCACGTAGCACCAACTGTACACGAGACTTGGACACTGCTCATTGGATTTATACTTGGAGTTGTAAGAATTACTGTTGTCTTAATTTAACAAAGAATTTACAGTATCATTTGCCAGATGGAGAGAATTTGGAGCCGTGGTTGGGTAGGCACTTTCTACTTAATGTGAGAAGAAAACAAAGGAATTTGGCCCAAAAAGCAAACTGTCCCTATGTAGACTCCTGACTCCAGTGATAGGCATTTTAGGAATAAAAATTAACCAATACACAGTTCTTGACCTTGAGAAACTTGCAATCCAATAGAAGAAGCCAAAATGAATGTTTAAGAAACAATAATACAAGACAGCCTAGTTATCTGAAAATTGAAAGGCTTTTCTACCTACCAAAATATAAGAAATAAGACATGCCTGAACACACTAGCAGAATTAGAAGACATCTGCCATTTTTTTCAACTTTTTTTTTCCATCTTTGGTCCTTCTCTAATGTGTCCTTTCTGCCTTTGTTGTGCATGCATTTTGAGAAGTAATATCCTTCCAGGAAGCCGCCGTATACTTTCGGAATGCATTAGAGTAGTGGTTCTCAAAATGTGATCCCTGGGCCAGCAGCGCCAGCATTGCCTAGGAACTTAGTAGAAATGCAGGAGTTTAGGTCTGACCCAGACCTGCCGAGTCCCAGAATGGGGACCCAGGAGTCCGTGTTCTGACAAGCCCTCCAGGAGATTCTGATGTGCGCTGCCTTAGAGAAAGGTGGGCCATCCAGGGTTAAGGAGCATCTTCTCTCTGACTGCTCTGCAGCTTCTAGTCAAGCTGAGGACCTGTCACTGATAGGGTTCTACTGGCAAAGAAGCTCAAGAAACACTACCAGATAGATCTCCTCTTTGGATATTTGCGACGTAGGTTCTCCTCCTAAAGGTTCCGTGAAGTCCTGTGCCAAGGAAATTTCATTGACTTTGTTTAACCGGCAGCTCCCACATTATTTGAGCACAGAACACATTATCACCGTGTGATAGTACCTCTGCTAATGTCTTGTTGCTAGTACTCTCTGGAACATGTTTTGGGAGAAACTTCTGGGGAGAGCTTTGCCCTATGTGCTGTCAGTCTTTAATGTGCCCTAGGTGGAAACGCGCCTCTGCCCCAGGAGTGTGGGGCTCATGCCTGCTGCCTCTCGAGAGAGAACCAGACTTGGAGCCAATGCAGCTAGCTCACTTGTCTTCCTTTTTCTCCACCACATCTCCATCCCTACATTCCGCTGCCATTCCCACTTCATTCTCTGCTGTTCAGCCAGAAGATGGGGTGGCCTGCTGAGCCCTGCCTGGGCCTCAGAGACTGCTTCGTGTCCACGCAGTGTGTGGTGTCTGTGTCTCCATTCTTGCTGTATTTGCAAAGCTCACGCAGTTACGTCACCAATAGTGTTTAGGTATTTTGTGGCCCATGCATTTTTGTAAGGAGCGTTCATTATGTAATATTCTTATATCTGGCTTTACTAGCCTGTCCCAAAGACCAGATTTTTGTCATTATTTTATCATTTCCTTTAAATGTCAAAAATTATGATTTCATTGCTGAACTGAAATTATAGCTTGGTCTAAATCGTGTCATTTCCCATCTTGCTTGAAGAAGTCTATAATCAGTAAAGAGGATACTGACACATCAGGCCCTTCTCATACGTTATCCCATCTACTCCTTCAATGGAGGGGGTAGGAAATCCTGTGAGGTAGGTGTCACTCACCCCATCTTACAGACAAGCTGAGAAGCTTGCCCAGGTTGCACAACTAGTAGTTTAAAGTGCAGAGTGAGATGGCCTGGGTTTTAACCTCTATTATGCCACTTCATAGCTGTGAGACTTTGGGAAAGTTAATTAGCCTCTCTGTGCTTCATTTCCCTCTTCTGAAAAATGAGGATAATATAGTGCCTACCTCACAGGGTTGTTGTAGCTCTTACATTGATACATGCAAAATGCTTCGAAGGATTCTAGCACATAGCAAGTGTTCAGTAAATGTCAGGGGAAGAAAAGATATTATAGAATAGGGAGGAGGGTGACTAACCTAGAGTGTCATAGCAACAGTAAATAATACGCATTGTGGCTTGAGCGAGTGGATGGATGGGGCCACAGTTTGTCCTTTGCACCACACCCCGATGGGTGGTAAGCCATGATCAACCCCACGAGACTCAGGATTTAAATGGATGTTGTCAGTCCCTGCTTTAAGATGCACGCTGGCCTTGTATTTCTCTTGGACCTCTTTCTGCTCCAGTTTTACATTCTGGCTCTGACCCCTCATCTTTGGCAACATCACATCTAAATTTTTAATTATAGTTTGTTGCAGGGCACTTGGATATTATAAGTGATTTAAAGATAATATTACTCTAAAGGCATAGAATAGTTCTAACTTCATAAAGCTTATTTCAGAACACCTTCCATGAAACTCGGTTTGCTTTTTGGATCCTCTTCCTCATTACCAGTTACAGCAAAACGCGGAGTTTGGGTATTCCATCGATGGTGGATCTCTTTTCCTTTGAAAGTGTTCTTTCAAATCACAGTTGCCTAGAGTTGAAGAATTTTGACCAACAGTTGTTAGGGTTTGGTATCAAAGGAGTGGAAATTCCTATATTGCTGCCATATCATTTCAGGGCAGGTAGAAAACAACCATTAAGGTCTCACAGCAGCCATCTGCCATGCGGATCGTGACTGACGCAGGTGTGGCATAGCATCAGCACAGCCCCTTCCCCGATGCGGGGATATTTCCACTGCAGTGCGCAGCAGTTAGGATAACACTCGCACTTGCTGCCTTCAGACTTTTTCAGAGCAGGCTGTTCTCCACGAACTCATGACCACCAGTGAGAGCTGCGGGGGGTGCGTGTGGCAGTGGGGTTGCCCTAGTTTCCTAGGCAAACCAAAGATCATCTATTTGGTGACTGGATGGCTGACTCACCCAGTTTCTCTACAGTGAGGCAGTCCAGGCAACACATTTTAGTCATTACTGAAATAGAGATGTGCTGCTGAGACGAGCTTTCCTGCCAGGTGAGTACCAAGGAATGTGAGCAAGCAGTTCTCCCTCCACCCACGCCCATCACTAGAACAGCGTCCGCAGTTTGGCCATCGACTCACCATCCTTTGTACAAGATCTGCATAGAGAGCAAGCCTTAGCAACAGCCAGGAAATTGCAGCATGACATTGGTAAATTATAATCATATAACAACAAACACAACTAGAGTGCCCGTAACGCACGAGGCACTGTTTGAAGAGCTTTGCATTTATTCATCTTATCCTCTGAACAGCCCTATGAGGTGGATACTATTTTTATCTCCATTTTGCAGATGAAGAAACTGAGGCACAGAGACATTAAGTCGCTTACTCAAAGTCACATAACTGGTAGCAGAGCCAGGATTTGGTTTTAGACAGGCCAGACCCAAAGTCCCTGCTTTCATCAACTGTGTTATCATTTATAATAATTATGAGCAATAGGGAAAT
>CAUYSK010104845.1:0-18893 GCA_963575035.1 Avahi laniger
TATATTACCTAAAGTGTCCAGTTTTCAACAAAAAATTATGAGACGTAATGTGAAACTTGAAAGAAACTTGAAAGGATGACTCATATATGGGGAAAAAAGGCAACAAAAACTGCCTTTGAGAGGTATCAGATGTTAATCGAAGCAGACAAAAACTTTAAAGCAGCTAATATAAACATGTTCGAACTAAAGAAACCCATGTTTAAAACAGTAAAAGAATGTATGATAAAATGTCTCATCAAACAGAGAATATCAATAAAGACATAGATATTATATTTTACAAAAAGAGTTAAAAAACAATTCTGGAGTTGAAAAGTACAATAAACAAGATAAAAAATTCACTGGGGGACTCAAACAGTACACTGGAGCTAGCAGAAGAATTGGAAGACTGGAAGAGATTTAACAACATTGATGCAATCTGAAGAACAGAGATAAAAAATGAAGACAAAGGAACAGAGCTTCAGGGAAATAAAGGGACACCATTAAGTCCCCGTGCACATATGCATAATGGGAGTACCAAAAGGAGAGAAGAAAAAGAAAGGAGCAGGGAATATATTTGAAAGAAATGGCTAAAAACTTTACAAATATGATGAAATACATTAATCTACACATTTAGGAAACTCAGTAGACTCCGAGCCAAGTAGACACAAAGTGATCCACACCAAATATGTCACAGTAAAGATGTTGAAAGACAAAGAGAAAATCCAAAAGCACCAAAAGAAAAATGGTCACATATGTGTAAAACCCAAGATGAAGAGCTGACATCTATTGTCTATCTAGAAGCCAGAAGGCAGTGGTATGACATGTTCAAAGTGCTGAAAAATAAAAACTGTAAATCAAGTATGTTTTAACATGCAAATCTATCTTTCAAAAATGAAGGCAAAATAAAGAGATTCCCAGATAAACCTGAGAGGATTTCTTACTAGCACATCTGCCTTACAAGGCATACTAAAGGAAGTTCTTCGGGATGAAAACAAATGTCACCAGATATTAATACAAATCAAACAGTACTAGTAAAGGTAATTATGTAGGTAATTATAAAAGACACTATAATTGCATATTTCTTCACTTCTTAACTGATTTAAAAGCAATTATATAAACCAAGATGTAGATAATTATATTATTGGCCTGTAATATAGAGAAATGTAATATATTTGACAATAATGGGACACATAAGGCAGGTGAATAAAGCTGTTTTGGAGTAAGGAAATGATACTCGATGATAAATCAAATCCACCAGAAGAAATAAAGACAACTGGAAATACTTAACAAGAAGATTAATATAACAAACTCAATGAATATATAATTGTTCTAATTTCTTCTTTGTTCTTTAAAACTGCGGTCACCAACCCCCGGGCCACACAGCCCAGAACCAGTCTGTGGCTTGTTAGGAAACTGGCACGCATCACCACCTGAGCTCCACCCCCCCACACACCCTACCCCACCCCAACCCTGGTTCGTGGAAAAACTGTCTTCCATTAAATTGGTCCCTGGTGCCAAAAAGGTTGGGGACCACTGCTCTAAAAGACATAAAATTATATAATACTATAACAATATACTGTTATATACCTCCAATAAACTGTGGGTTTGTTGCATTTATAGATGGTTTATGTATAATGAATATAGCACCAAAAAAAAAGAAGAAGGAAATAGGGCATATATAAGAGTATTATTTCTATATTTCACTGGAATCACAAAAATATTTAATAGTATAAATCTGAAGTAGATTCCAGGGTGTGTGTGTGTGTGTGTGTGTGTGTGTGTGTGTGTGTGTGTGGTAAATCCTTGAATAACTACTAAGGAAGTAATTCAAAAAATATAATAAAAACATTAAGGAAGTTAAAATGTTGCACTAGAAAACATTCACTGAATAAAAAAGGAAGCAGTAAGGAGGAACAGTGGAACAAAGACAACACAAGACATATAGAAAACAAAAAGTAAAATGGTAGATGTAAATACATAGTAATAGTAACAATTAAACAATCCAATCGAAAGGCAACAATTCAACAAAATGCTCTTTAGGAGATACTCTTGAGGTCCAAAGATATAAATAAGTTACAAGTAAAGAGATGAAAATATATATAGCAACTCTCAGAGAATGGAATGGTCACACTAATATCAGATAAATTAGACTATAAAACAAAAAAATTACTGTAGATAAAAGAACAGTTCATGATAGAAAGACCAATCTGTTTAGGAAGTTATGATACTTACAAACATATAATCATGTACAACAAAACTCCAAAGTAAATGAAACAAAATAAAGTACATGAAGCAAGACTGAAGTGAGAAATAGACAATTCAAAAATAATACTTACAGACTTTCAGCAGATAGAACAACTAAGCAGAAGATCAACAAGAAAAAAAAAAAGTTGAACAGCACCATAAACCGACAAGTAGTCTATAAAACGCTTCACCCAACAACAATGGAATGCTTATTCCTCCTAAGAATATATTAAATATTTCTCAGGATAAACTATATGCTGTACCATCAAACAAGCTTCAATAAAGTTAAAAAGACTGAAATAATATAGAGTGTGTTTTCCAACCATAATGGAATGAAAATGGAAATAAAAACCAGAAAGAAATTTGGGAAATTCACAAATAGGTGGAAATTAAACACCATAATTTTAAATAACCAAGTCCATTCATTGCCATGCACTAAATGGAAAAATTAAAAATGACAAAGTATTATGAAGGAGAAATAAAATCTGAACAATTTAAAATTCTTATTACTATATTTTTCAAACAAACTCAACACAGGCAAAATTTATTCAGAACTTTTGAAATAAAATATATATAGAAAGTTTTTCATTTCTATTTACTATGTTTCTTGCAATATTCTGGTCAACAAAATGAAGGAAGAGAAACACTATTAATTTTTTTTCATAGTGAAGGGAAAAATAATCAAATATGAGATACCTGTGGGCATCTGGCAGCACTATAGCAGTCTCCAGCTGTGGCAAATGGAACTGCCCTTCCAAATATTGTCTGAGAGAAAAGAAGATCTGTAGCTAGAAAATAATAAATGAAATGCTTTATCCTTGAGACAGTATCCAATCTTCATTGTCAAACATAGTTTTCTTATTATTTCCTTTAACATATTTGTACAATTAATTTTAAAAATTTAAGCAAAAATGTTGTCAATTCTAGGACATAACATAGAACAGGCTCTAAATAAATAATTTTTTAATACAAAAATGTTCATCTCTTAAATAGCCCTAAAAATGGCAGATAGATCTGTAAGTAAAATAGAAGATTTAAAAACTAAATAAATGCTTTATTATATTTTATATCACAGTGAATACCTAAAATAGGTGAAATAGAGTTAGAAGCAAAGTCACTGAAGGAAAAAAAGATTATTTAAAGGTAAGTGGATATGACAAAGCAATATGGAGTCTACAGACAGCATACACAGCAATTCATTAGGCAATTCAAAAACACCAAGCTAAAAAGGGTGCTATTTCCTTTGATTTCTTATGTTACTGCATTATATTATTGCTTCTATTAAGTCTTACTTTTGCTAACATTGTTAGTAAAATATGCTGATTGGCAAATAGGAGTGGAGATTTTGATACAGTATCAAAAATAGAACCACTTGATCTAAAACAGGTTGGAAGGAACCCTAAAAGTCAGCTGCTTCAGTCACTTAATCACGTTTGAATCACTTAAGTAATATCCCAACCAAATCATCCAGCCAGTGGCTGTCATCTCCACTCGCATTATTTCAAGCCCCTTCACTTTTCAAGATGGAAGATCACTGCATTCCCCGTGATGACACCAGTCCCCTAGAGGCAATTCCCAAAGGTAGCATTTCTGGAAATATCTATCACTTTTCCAAGAACAGTTGCTAAAATCAGTAGGCCTATCATGGTGTGCCAGAACAAGCTTGTACAAAATAGTGAGAGCCAACTATGTGCATCTCTTCCCAACTCCATGTACAGAAGGTCATGTTGGTGGCATATAATTGGCTATTGCCTAATACTAAAAATCTGACTTTTTTCTCTCCTTGGATATATGGTTGTTAAATGTTTATATGCACACCACTGATTATTTGTGACACTTATGGATTAGGCTGGGTCAGAGCAGGGATACAACTTTCAAAGCATCTTTTGCTGCTAACTCTTCCAAAAGCATGATGACCAGCCAATGGCCTCGGTTTTATCAACCAATTACACAATAATGGCTGCAGTCCACCTAACTCTGATGGATTGCAGAACATATTTCAGCCTCCTGCTGGGCATCATTGCTTGGATGATCCACAGATATCTCTGACCTAACATGTCCAAAGCTAAATGAATTATTTTTTTCTCTAAATTTATTCCCCTACTATATTTCCCATCTCACTGAACTATACCACCACCCACCTGGTTATTTTGGAAATCCTTCTAAATATTTCATGTCACTAATTCCCACATCCCTTGAGTCAGAAAATTCTATAGAGTCAACCTCTTTTATATTTCTCAAATAGCTCCCTATCCTGACCCATGTCCCTAATTTAGGCTATCATCACTTTCTATCTGAATTATTACATTAGCTTTCTAATTGTTTTCATGAATACAATGTGTTCTCCTTCCAACCACGTCTGTTCCTTACCCCGGTTCTGCCTTTACTCAAATGGCTCCTATGACTTACAAGATAAACTTTACTTGTATAACTTAGCATACTCTGCTCTTTAATGATCTGATCCTTGTGAATTTCTCTAACTAGCTACCATCCTCTAACCTCCATTTGACTTATGTTTAGACAAAACTGTAATACTTTTCACTCTCTGACATCAAGATACTTCTCTCTTCCATACTTTTCTTCATGCTTCTCCCTCCTCCTGAAACTCCTTTCCCTACATTGGTTAACTTAAATTTGTCTTCAAGATTGTTCAAGATAGGTGTTCCTATAAGCTTCTTGAGGAAAGTGAAGACTTTTAATTCAACAGATATTTATTCACCACTTATTGTGCATAGTGCACTATTATAGATACTGTGAACACAACAGTGGATTAAACAGAGGCTGATGGAACCTGAACCTTCCCAGGGAGAGAAAAGTAATAAAGTAAATTTTATAGTGTATGTTAGGGGTGATACTTGCCATGAAAAGAAAACAGATCAGGGAAGAGGATGGGGAGAAAGAGAATTTAGGAATGGAGGGTGGTCCTGGATGGCTTTATTGAGAAGATGAATTTCAGCAGAGACTCAAAAGAAATGAAGGGGTAAACTATGCAGTGTTATAACTGTAGAATGGATGTTCCGGACAGATAGAACAGTAAGTGCAAAGGGCTTAAGGTGGGAGCCTGCCTGGTGTGTTCAAGGAACAGCAAAGACATCAGTGTGTTTGGAGTAGAGTATACAGTAGAGGGAGGTATGAGGGGTTGGGAAGCAGAGAGGTAATGCAGATGTAGAAGTCATGTTAGTTTTGTTGACTGGCGAAAGAATTCTTGATTTTACTCTGAGCTAGATGGGAAATTTATTAGAACAGTTTTGAGCAGACTTTGAGGTTGTTAAAAAGATCAGATGGGATAATGTACAAGACATGATATAGCTTGTGTTCTAGGGCAGCAGTTCCAAACCTTTTGGCACCAGGGATCAGTTTCGTGGAAGACAATTTTTCCACGGACATGGAGCTGTGGGGAGGCAGAGCTCAAGTGGTAATGCGAGCTATGGGGAGCGCTGTGCTCACCTCCTCCCCCTCCACTTCCTAAGTTTCCTGGAAGATAATTTTTCTTGTCTTGGGAGAGTTGAGGGGAAAGGACTATGGAGCTCTGCAGCCCGGTCCCTAACAGGCCACCAGTTGGTACCAGTCCATGTCCAGGCATTGGGAACCACAGTTCTAGGGGATCACTCTGGCTTATCTGTTGAGAAAAGAATCTAGACCTGAAGGGGGAAGAATGGTACAATACTGAAGCAGGAATAGCTGTCAGGAGGCATAATAATCCCAATGAAAAAATGATGTGGACTTGGACCAAGGTGGTAACAAATGATGTCAAATGAGGTAGTGAAAAAGTGAAATTTGGTATATGTCTTAGATAGCCTGGGCTGCCATAACAAAATAGCATAGACTGCGTGGCTTAACTGAAAGAAATTTGTTTCTCACAGTTCTGGAAGCTGGAAGTCTGAGATCGGGGTGCCAGCATGGTTGGGTTCTGGTGAGGGCTCTCTTCCTGCTGTGCCTTCATATGGCAAAGAGAGAGTTCTTGTGTGTCTTCCTCTTCTTACAAGGCATTCCTCCCATTATGAGGGCCTCACCTTTATAAGACTTCACAAAACCCAATAACATCCCAAAGTCTCATTTCCAAATATATCACATTAAGAGTTAGGGCTTCCATACGTGAATTTCAGGGCAGAGGACATAATTCAGTCTGTAGCAGTATGCATGTTGAATCCTCACCTGAAAGAATTTGATGATGGATTGTATGTGGGTGTGGAAGAAAGGTAGGAGTTAAAGATATTACTAGGTTTTAGCTAAACTAACTAGAGGATTATAGTTGCTATTAACTGTAATGGTAAAAATTTGGGGTGGAGGGAGCAGGTTTGGCAGGAAACAGTGCAAGTTCATTTTTGGATACATTGAGTTTGATTTATTGGACATTCACATGGATATGCTGAATAGACAGTGTGGGATTTTGGAGTTTGGGGTAGAAGTCCAAATTGTAAATATGCACTTGGGACTGTCATTTAATAGATGGTACTTGAAATCTATAAATTGAATGAGATTCTCAAGGGAATGACTGAGAACTTGAGCTCTTCAGCATTCAGTGTTGTGGAAGATGAAGAGTAACTAGCCAAGTTGAAAAACAATGGGAAGAACCAGAGAAAGGGTGGCCAAGAAAGGCACAGAACCATGAGAATGTGTTGTCCTGAAAGCCAAATGCTGCTGATGAATCATGCAAGATGAAAACCAAGAATTTATCATTAGATTTAAGGAAACAGAAGTCATTGATAACTTCGATAAGGACTATTTCCTGGGGGTGATATGAATAAGAGACTGATTAGAGTGAGTTCAGGTTAGCATAGGGGAAGAGAAATTAGAGAGTGAGAATAATAAGTCATTTAAGAAATTTTGATATAAAGGAATACAGAAAAATTAGACAGTGGCTGGAGGGAAAGAAGGTCAACAAGATTTGTTCTTAATTATGATGAAAGAAAAAAGAGCATGTTTCTCTATGCAGAATGTAAATGACCCAGTAGAGAGGAACAGTTGAGGATATAAGAGAGAAAGGGAAAGCTGCAAAATAATGTTCTTGAGTAGGTACAAGGCAATAAGCTGAGACCACAAGAGGAGGGATTTGCCTTGGGTGGGAGCATGAATAGTTCATCCCCAGGAAAGAGAGAAGGCATGCTGGTAAAGATTTAGGCAGATTGGTAGATGTGGCAAGTGGGAACTTACAGAAATTCCCTTCTGGTTGTTCTATTTTTTTTCAGTGAAATAGGAAGATCACCAGCAATGAGTGAGTAGAGTGGAGGTGTTAAAATTTTGAAATTTGGAGCTAAAGGAGAAGGTATGAGCTAGATGTTTAGGAAAGTGGGAGAGAGAATAGAATCATTTACAGTGATAATAGCAGCCAGAAGGACTGCGTGTTATTTGCCACATTCAGTTGTATGGCACAGGTGCAGAATGGATGGACAGCTTCATTTAATCAAGACTCGTTTTTTACCACATGAATTTGAGAAAGAAAAAGAGAGGACTTGAAAATGTATAGATTTGACATTGTATGCTCAGGGCCCAGCCCAATGCCTGGCAAAATGGCAGCTTTATTTGATAAATTAATTTTAAAAAAAGACTAATTAATAGTAAATAAGCTACTGAGTGACTGTTACATACTTTGCAAGGTTAATTACCTGACACATGTACATTGGTAAATAATTATAAAGCTTTTACTATATGTAAGACAATGACTAGATACGTTACAAGTATCATCTCTTAATTCTCACCAAAAAAAAAAAAGAAAAGGACAAAAAAGAAAGGAAGATGAGGAAAAAAGGAAAAAAAAAAAAAACACCTTAGAGGCAGTTTCTTATTTTACAGATGATGGAACCTAGGCTTAATGAGATATGCCCAAGGTCACATAGCTAGTAAATGGAGACAAAGAATTTATGCTCAGACAGACTGACTCCAGAGTTTATGATGTTAACTATAGCAATAGTTAAGTAGTAACTCTACTTTAGTAAACACCACTGTAGTAAATGGTAGATATTCGTTAAATCATAGACATCATTACTAAAAATAATAATTCATCATTATATGAGTATAATTTAGATATTATATGTTCATGTATATATTGTCTCAATTTTTTTGTTTCTTTTCTATGATTTATGCACTGTGCCAGGCATGGTGACTCAACGGTAATTGCGATGGAGTCTCTGCTTCTGAGATGAACTTCTTTGCCTCTTTATGGAGATATGTAACTTTTAGGATGGCAGACTGTATTACACCCAGTGTATATTAGGTTCCATAAATATGTTCAGACTTGACTGTATTATAAATTACTTCCTGGTTAGGCAGGATGATCTGTAATCTGGGGTTTCCTTTCAAGGTCAGTTACTAACTGTATGAATTGGGACAAATCACTTCACTTCCACTTATTTCATCACTTGTAACCTTGTGACATATTTGCCTCAGCTAATACAGGGTTGTTAGAAAGATCAAGTGAGATAATGTATGGGAAAATATTTGATAAATTACAATAGAAACTAATGTTAATTATGACCTTAAACCCTGTAAAAAGCTTTACAAGTGCATTGAGGATATTAACTTCCTTATCTTTCATGTAGTTGGGGATTTTAAGTAAAGAGTTTTATCTTGGAAGGGCAGTATCTCATCACTGTCACTATTACTACATTTTCATTAAGGATCTCCATGGCACATGTCATTGCAGAGAAAGTACATAATTAATAACCTTAAAAGAATTTTGACTAATTTTTGCACACGGCCATTCTCTTGACCCTGGCTATCACATATACTAGCACATTATTAGACTTTCATTAGTAAATGGAGTCTTTTTGTTTTAAAAGCAGAGATTTAGTACTTACTTTTAATTTGCATGAAAGTGAGATCAATTCTTATTTTGCTAAAAACAGTGTATCCAGCAGCTAGGTAGTCGTTTTTACATTCACAGTCTTGCCTTCTACTTCCATTAAAAGGACATTCATATGGATTTTGAAGTCTGTAACAACATTGGAATATTTTTAGCATTGGATACAGTTATCTACATAATGTAGATAAATGGTAAACTTTGGAAGTGGGAAGATAAAAAACACACTTCTGCTCTTCAATATTATGGTGTCAACAAGTTAAACGGGAAAGAAGTCAAAATCACTCCAGGTTAACATACAAAATTCTCAATGGAAAATTCAAGAACAGTTTGTAGAAAAATAATTTAGCTATAATTCTCCTAGCTTTTATTGCTGGAATTAGTTTGATTTCTATGAAAATCCATGTAGGTCTCAAATTCTTCCCTTCTCTGTGTCCCACTGCACATCCACAGTATTCTTAGTCAATCTCTATGTGAGTACATGCTAAAGTTCAAGGACTGATTGACTGATTGATTGGCAGAGTCTCACTTGTCATCCAGGCGAGAGTGCAATAGTGCCATCACAGCTCACTGTAACCTCAAACTCCTGGGCTTAAGCCATCCTCCTGCCTCAGCTTCCTGAGTAGCTGGAACTACAGGTTTGTGTTACCATCCTCGACTGATTTATTTATTTATTTATTTATTTATTTATTTATTTATTTATTTATTTATTTATTTTGATGATGAGTGTCTAATTATGTTGCCCAGGTTGGTCTCAAACTCCTTGCCTTAAACAATTCTCTAGTCTTGGCTCCCAAAGTGCTGGGATTACAGAGATGAGCTACCGTGCCCTGCCTCAAGTCTTTATTATTGAACAGGTGTGGATAACAGCTAGCTTAGATCCTAATGTATCCACTTGCTCCTAAATTATTCATCCCATGTGCAAGCTATTCCAGTATCACTCTGAAGGCCAGAATTTCTAATTCTTTTGAAGGACCACGAAAATGCACAGATAGACCAAAACACAGCTCATACCTAAAGCCATACACTTCAGAAAAGTTGTCTTCACCTTTGACCAGTGATAAATATTCCTTGGGGTTCTCCAAGTGCATTCCTGCACAATAGATCTAAAGGAAAAATGCAAATATGCAGAAAAGCTTTCTCTAAAGTTAACAGTCAATGTTAAAATCAAATAGGAACTGTCTTCATAATACCTTTATTATTCTTCCTTTAATGTTAAGGTAATAATCACCATCCTTGGAGATGCTGTTTTTCACTTGAATTTCTTTGCAGGTGGTACATGATTTACCTTCAAACACAAGTTAAGAGAATTTACCAACACAGAAGAAATTACAAACACAGCATGAACTTAATCATACAAACATTGCTACACTCTGAAAACCTGACACTTCCTTTTGTGGAGCGTGTGACTACGATTAATACAAATATTTATTGTCACATTTTAACTAAAACTTCTCAGGAAAATTTAGGTGCTAGGTAGATTTTTGAAGTCTGTTACTTACAGTCATTGACATAACATTTCTTTTGAGCGTCTGGTTTTAAACGCTTTAAACATAAGTCACTGGACTGACCATTTTCAGCCATACATTCCACTTGTCTCTCCATTATCCCACTTCCGCAAGTCACTGAGCACTGTGAACAGAGTAAAATTTGAAGATAAACTATATAATAAATAATAAACCGGTAAATATAAGCCTCCTTCTCTCAGACTAGATCATTTTGGAGCAAATTAAGGATCAATAGTGGCTAGTACCATTAAAGATGCAAAAATATGCTGAAGGCTAGACCATCACAGGTGGGAAAAACCCTTAGGCATGAGCCTGAATCTATTATTACTCAATTATTGGCTTCCTTTAATTTATTCTGTGTGGTTATAGGAACAGTACTTTGTAAACACTTAATAAACATTAATCGATGATAGCTATTAAGACTACTCTGAGTTTTTTCTCATTAAGTTATATGCTAGGCTTGCAAAGTAGCATCTACTTGCTTTCCATCAGTGAAATTGGGAACAGAATATAATGTAAATAACTTTTATTACTCATCTGTTAGATTTGTTTACTTCTTCACTTAACCAATAAATATTTCTTAAGCACCTGCTCAAAGTGCAAGCCACTGTGCAAGGTTCTCTGAGAAATAGAAATAAGTATTAGTTATGATCTCTGCTTTAAGCAAGTTACAGCAAGCATAGAAAGAGGGCTAAGATATTTATTCAAATAACTGATAAAGTGGTTTTTATACAATAGGGATATGAGACACCTCTGAGGATTTAGTTAGATCACCAGGCATCCTACACCTAGAAAGTCTTATTCGTGAGGTTTTAAATTCATAATTATACACGGACCTTGCTCCATTTTCCAACTTTCCAAGTGGCCAAATGCAAACAGCTCCTAATGTTGCATTTGTAAACCTGAGAGGAAGGCATCACAGGGCATTCTCGATAGTCCATAGGCCAAAGCCGATGGTGCTTATGTTTCTTAGTAGACTGGATCCCAATACAATATGAAATCCTTTGTTGGGAACTGAATCCACAGTTACCTGCACACTGAAAAATACACAATTACAAGGAAAGAAGAATATGTCCTTATATTTATCCAGGGCTTAATATTTGTCCGATGCTTAATTTGTCATCTCCACAACAATCCTATTTAATTAGCCTCATTTACAGATGAATAAACAAAGGTTCAAAGGCATTAGGCATCTTTCCCACAGTTGTACCAATAAATGGAAAAGTCCCAGATTCAGGCTCGATTTTCCACCTGTAATGCCTGTGGATGTTTTTTCCATTATACTACTGAGAATATCTTAATTGAATGAAACTATGTCTTCTAATAGGCACAGCTTTGGAGAAATGAAACATATTAGGAGTTCTTACCTGAAATAAAGTACACTATTTGGCCACTAGTAACTATGTATAAGTTAGCATATGTTTATCTTAATGCATATAATGTGAAGTCTAATAACATTTGATTAAAATAGGTAAGTGATTTAGGTATAAATTAAAGCCTTGGGCCAAAAATGGGCAAATTGACTTCTGCTTCTAGCAAAAGTGAAATAACAATAAATAGATATGAATAGATTATCTTCTAACCTGAAATAACCAAAACATCTGGACACGGGGAGCACTGTAGAGGGGGAAGGGCATGCCTTTAACCCGCACTTGGGTGAGGCAAAGACATAAAGTGTAACCATAATGTTTGTACCCTCACAATACCCTGGAATAAAAAAAATAGATAAAACAGTGGCTTTTAAGACACTCAACATTAGACAATAACGGATAGTGATCCATGAGGGATGGGAAACAAAGGGACCCCGTGATTGTTGTAGCCTATTGCTTTGAAAGACTTTGCAGGTCTTGCACAGTGAAAGGGAGACAGCAGAGACCAGTGCACAGATACGTGTGAGGACACCAACCGAAGCCAGGCAATGAACCAACCAAAAAGTTTAGAAGTTACTGTATCCAGTGCTCACACAGGACCAAATATGGTGCCTGTTCTCTCCAGCCAGACTGGAAAACCTTTTTTACATGGGGCAATAGGTAGAGTACTCAAAAGGGTCTTACCACAGTAGAGAGGAATAAATAACCCCAGATTGAACAATATACTGATTTCACCTAACAGATCTTAAGAGCAAGGCAAGCGAGAGCCAAAGTGCTTCCAAATAAAATAAATGTAACCCAGAACAATGTTCAAAATATATATACTGGAATAAAAAATATCCAGTAACCAAAAAGGAAAAATTCGTAATGTCTGACAGGCAATAAAAATTCAACAGGCCTGCAAAGAAGCTGTAAAATAAGACCCACAACAAAGAGAAAAACTCATCCATCAAAATATACCCTGAGAGATGACATCAGTGAAAATGGCAGAGTAAGGACATCTACAAATTATCTCTTCCATAACAGCAAAGAGAAATTGGGCAAAATTTGTCAGATCAACTTTTTTAGAACTCTGGAAATTAACCAAAGACTTGCAACAATCTAGGAGGCATTTATTCAAGAAATAGAGCTAAATCTTGGTAAGAGCAATCTTTGTGGTGCTTTCACGAGCCCTATTCCCATTCTCTCCTTTCTAGCTCCATGGCAGCCTTGAAAATCAATAGCCTTGCAATTGTGCTGAAAACCCGCAGCTTGGCAGCCACCAGAAGAAGAACAGGCCTAGGCATCATGCAAAGCCTCCTTTCCAGAGAATTGTCATTATTTGAATTGTTTCGTGGTTCTCTAGAAGATCCCACTTGCAAGGTTGTCTTTATATGACCTGACTTGCCAGCACTAAAAGTCAGAGGGCATTTGTCGCATTCAATTAGAAGCCACTGTTTTACTTTACAGCTTCTAGCATAGTGAGTAATGGTTGGTAGTGGCAATTATCGGCTAGCCAAAGAGCTTAAAAGGAAAAGACAGGGAATAAGATGTCCATCAGGGCCTTGAAAAGCTCCAGTATATTCATAAGAATGTAGAAGGGCAGGGACATGTTTCAGGTTGAATACATGTGCAGGGCTATCTGCATGCCCAGAAACACCTGAGGAGGGCCTGCAGTCTCACCTCTCTGGCTGACCTCAAAGCTCTATATAAGCAGGAAGTTAAAATTAAGGAAGAATTGTCAACTGCCTGGCTGAGTGTTGAAACAGGAATTTCACCCCCACTCCTGCTGCCCCTCAACCCCCTTTCCCAATACACACGCAGGGGCCCTTGGCAAAGGCTGGGAGATTATCGGTTCCAGGAAATTAAGGAAATCGCTTTCCGTCATTATCTGACAACTGAACTAAATGAGCAGAGACTTCAGTGACCACATGTGACAATGAATATAGACTTCATAGTTAGTTCAGAAAAGTCACTAAACAAACAAACAGTAACAACAACAAACAGCAACAACAGCCAACTCTGAAGGGGAGAGAGAATCCGGACAGATTTATCACGAGTAAAGAGATTGAATTTGTAATAAAAAAGAACTTCACACAAGAAAAGCCCAGGACCAAATGATTAAAGAAGAATTAGCACCAACCCTACCAAAACTCTTTCAAGATAGAAGAGAAAGGAACACTGTTTAATTCATCTTATTAAGCCAGTATTTTCCAAATCCAGGCAAAGATATCACACAAAAAAGAAAACTGAAGACCAGTATTTCTTATGAATGTATATGTAAAGATCTTCAACAAAACACTAGCCAAAGAATTCCAGCAACACATAAAAAGGATTATATACCATGACCTAGTAAGATTTATGCCAGGAATGCAAGGTTGTTTTAACATATGAAAATCAATCCATGTAATGCACAATCCCAGTGGTCCCCAACCTTTCTGGCAGCAGGGACCAGCTTCATGGAAGACAATTTTTCCACGGACTATGGTGGGCGGGGAGGCAGAGCTCAGGTGAAGCCAGCAATGGGGAGTGGCTATAAATATACTTACTCATCCGCTACTCACCTCCTACTGTGTACCCCATTCCCCGCACCTGACTCCCCCCAACCCCTGGTTTCTAAGCTTCATGGAAGACAATTTTTCCATGGATGGGGGGTGAGGGGGTGAGGGGAGGCAGTGGAGCTCTGTGGCCTGGTCCCTAACAGGCCAAAGACCAGTACCTGTCGGTGGCCTGGGGGTTGGGGACCACAGACCTAGATTTAAAGAAAGAAGTAAAACTACTTCCATTTGCAGATGGCATGATGTTTTGTGAAGAAAACCCAAAGATATTCGCACACAAAAAATAGATCCAATAGACATGTTCAATACACAAAAATCAATTTTGTTTCTATATACTAGCAATGGGTAATCAGAAAATGAAATTAAGATAATTTCATTTACAGAAGCATAAAAAATAACAAAATACTTAGAAATAAATTTAACAAAGAAATGCAAGATTTATGCACTGGAAACTAACTGAAATATACTTTAAAGAAATTAAATAAGATCTAAATGAATGGAAAGACAACACACATTCATAAATTGGAAGGCAGTATTATTCAGATGACAATATTCCCCAAATTGGTCGAGATTCATTGTTGTAGCAAAATCCTAGCTGGTCTTGAAAAGAACTTGACAAGCCGGTCCTAAAACTCATATGGAAATGTCAGAGACTCAGAATAGCCAAACGATCTTGAGAAAGAGGAACAAAGTTGGTTCACTCGTACTTCCTAACTTCAAAACTTACTATTTAATTACAGTAAACAAAACCATGTGGTAATGACATAAGGATAGGTATGTAGATCAAGGGAATAGACTTGAGAGTTCAGAAATAAATCAATACATTTATGGTCAATTGGTTTTCAACGAGGATGCCAAGACAATTCAATGAGAAAACAACAGTCTTTTCCACAAATTGTGCTAGGACATCTATGTAGCCACATGTAAAAGTATGAAGTTAGACTCTTACCTTACATCATATACAAATATTAACTCAAAATGTATCTAAGAACTAAACGTATGAGCTAAAAAGTCTCAGAAAAAAACATAGATGTAAGTTTTTGTGATCATGGAATAGGCAATAGTTTCTTAGATATGATATCTAAAGCACAAAAGGCAAAACAAAAAACAAAATAAATTTGACTTCATCAAAATTAAAAACATTTGTGCATCCCAGTATACTATCAAGAAAGGGAAGGCTGGACATAGTGGCTTATGCCTATAATCCTAGCACTCTGGGAGACCGAGGCAAGAGGATTGCTTGAGCTCAGGAATTCAAGACCAGCCTGAGCAAGAGCAAGACCCTGTCTCTACTAAAAAGAGAAAAAAATTAGCCCAGTGTGGTGGTGCATGCCTGTAATCCATGCTACTCAGGAGGCTGAGGCAGGAGGATCGCTTGAGCCCAGGAGTTGGAGGTTGCAGTGAGCTATGACAACACCACAACATTCTAGTCAGGGTGACAGAGTTACTCTGTCTCTACAAAAAAAAAAAAAATCAAAAACAAAAAAGAAAAGAAAAGAAAGAAAGAAAAGGGAAAAAGACCACCCACAGAATGGGAGAATATATCGGCATGTAATGTAACTGACAAAAGTTGGTACCCAGAATACATAAGGAACTTTACAATTCAACAATAAAAAGACAAATGACCCTATAAAAATAGGCAAATGCAAATGAGCAAAGAATTTGGAGACATTTCTCTAAAGAGGATATAGAAATAGCTGAAAAGCACGTACAAAGATATTGAACATTGTCATTAGAGACATGCAATTCCAACATACGAGATACCATTTCATACACACTAGGATGATTATATTTTATAAAAGATGAACCCACAACAAGTGCTGGTGACGATATGAAGAAATAGGAATCCTTATACATCGCAGATGGGAATGAAAAATGGTGTCACAACTATGGAAAACACTTTGGCAATTCTTCAAAAATTTAAATAGAGTTATCATAATATCCAACAATTGCTTCCTATGTATTTGCCCAAAAGAATTGAAAACATGTCCACACAGAAACTTGTACACAAATGTTCCTAGCAGCATCATAGTCAAAAAGTGGAATCAACACAAATGTCAATCAGCTGGTAAATAAAGTGTAGTGTAGAAAACAGATAAAGTAACCTGTGAGGTGGGAAGGAAAAGAGGGGAGGGGAAGGGATTATAAAGTACCATGAAGAAACTTTTGGGAGTGATGGAGATGCTCTTTATTTTGAATATGGTGCTGGTTTTATGGGTGTGTACATATGTTAAAACTTGTTAAGCCATACACTTTAAATATGTTAAGTTTATGGTTTGTCAATTACACTTCAAAGAAACTGTTTATAAAAAGTGGACAGCTATGCAGGTCCAGTGTGCTAAACTGTTCCTGGTGGTTGGTTTCACAGTTGGAACCAACTGACACTTCAAACTTGCACTAGAGTTTGACATACATTTTACTGTTACTCTATTTGCACCATTCAACTGTTAGTGATCTCATTCCTTAGACTGATATGCATACTCATCATCCGCCTTTATAGTCAAATTTTAGACATAGTTTCAGCTGCATCAATTTTTAGATCCAGTGTTTTTGCTTTGTTTTGTTTTCCAGAAGCAAAAATTCTCAATTTCCTTTCTTTGCCTTACCTGCGATGAGTCTCCTGTTACCACAATATACTTGCAGGGAGGGTTCTTGCATTTTTTGATTGAAAGAGGTCTGCTTGAAGGATCACAGAAACTTTCATTGACTTGGATGTGTTGTGCATCAATGCACTTCACTAGCCGATGGGTCTCTTTTTTCTTACATGATGTTGAACACTAGAAATGTGATGACAAAATGAATGGAACATTTTTATATGCAGTGTCTTTGAAAGTTTACTTGTTAATACTCACATCCAGCCACTCTCCCGCTATCCACTGGTACTGCATGCAGTCCTGATGCCAACATTGCCTCTGAAAATAAGGCCGGGTGGACTGATCACACATTTTTTCAGCGACCCGACCGACACCTCTCAGTCTGCAGTACACATCCCTTTGCTGAACTCCAGAGCCACAAGTCACAGAACACTGCAAAAGAGCCCAGATGATTTTAACAATTAGCAAATAAGTATCAAATTATATAAAAGTAGACAAGTAGAGCCATTGCATATTTTATTATTTCTTTTAAACATAGCCTGATATTACATCATGCATTAGATAAAAAATACATGCAATAAATATTTTTACCATTGTCTGGTCTGGAGCTTCTCTATAAATATGTAAATAGATTTTCTCTGTTTTGCACAAGGTACCTCAAACCTTAACAAAACTGTGACAAGCAAATCATTCATAGTAGACTGCATCCTGATAGATGACTCTTTCTGACTTAAATGTAATCAAAGCCTAGAAAAAATAGACATTAAGCCTCATTTTTCTTAGGTGCACAATGAAAATTTTGTGTTATTTCTAAAATTTCACAGAACACTTTCTATACCTTTATTCCTGACAATAGGAACCTCTGCAAAGGTGGTACTACGGCCGGGGACGCTGAGACTTGGAGAGGCTAAATCACTTGCCTCAGGTGCTGACTTCAGTTAGTGGTTTTCTTCATCTTTTCAGGATGTATAACAAAATATTGTACCATAAACTGAGTGGCTTAAACAACAGAAATTTATTTCCCATAGTTCTAGAGGCCAGAAAGTCCAAGATCAAAGTGCTGGCAGGTTCGGTGTCCAGTGAGGATGCAGTGTCCCGTTCACAGAGGGCACCTCTCACTGCGTCCTCACATGGTGGCAGGGACAAGCTACCTCTCCAGGGTATCTTTTATAAAGGAACTATAAAAGAACCCACCACCGAATACCTTGGGGGTTAGAATTTTATCAGATGAATTTTGTGACAACACAAACATTCAGATCATCACATTCTGCCCCTGCCCTCACCAAATTCGTGTTCTTCTTACATGAAAAACATACTCATTCCATCCTAATAGCACCAAAAGTCTTAACTCATTCTAGCATCAACTCAAAACTCCAGAGTCTCATATAAATATTGTCTAAATCAGATGTGGGTGAGACTCAAGTATGATTCATCCTGAGGTAAATTCGCCTTCACTTGTGAGCCTGTGAAATCAAATAAGTTATACGCTTCCAAAATTCAGTGGTGGCGCAGGCGTAGGATATACATTCCCATTCCAAGAGAAATATTTAATAGAAAAGAAGAATAAGTCTAAAACCCAACAGGGCAAATGACATAAAATATTAAGGCCTGAGAACAATCTTTGTCTTGGTGCCCCACCTTCTGGTCATACTGGGGCAGGGATTGGGCCCCCAAGGCTCCAGGTGGCGCTGCCCCCATAGCTGTGCTGGGTACAGTCCACGCTGCAGCTCTCACGGATTGCAGGTGCCTGTAGCGCTCCCAGACTGAAATAGCATGCTGGTGGCTCTAGTGGTCTGGGGTCCTAGGATAACTGACCCATGGATCTCCCAGGCATCACCTTAGTGGGGACTCTCTGCAGTGGC
>CAUYSK010104848.1:0-16181 GCA_963575035.1 Avahi laniger
AACTCTAAGGAGGGGCCCAGCAATCCGTGTTTTAACAAGCCTTCCAAATGATTCTGGTGCACTGAAAGTTTGAGAGCTGCTGGGTTAAGGAATAGATTTTATCGGAGAAATTCATAGTCCAAAGGTCAGTGAGAGGAAGCCTGGGTTCTCTGTTACTCCTTTCATGTCAGAGAGCAAAGTGCTGGGCCAGGTGCTGCTGGACACACAATGGGTCTGTGGCTGCTAGAGGGACCTTGTCCCTTTTTTGCTCTTCCTTCTAAAAAGGTTAGCGTGAGCACAGACCTGTCCAGGGAGACAGGCATTTGTATTTGAGTGCCAGCTATTTCTAGGAGTTGTCTAGGAAAACCCATCAAGTGTGGGAAAGTGCATCCACTCCTGCAAGGGAGAAGGAGCCATATTTCCCATGGGAAGCTAAGAAGTTCAGGCCCAGCCCCTTCCGTGGGAAGAGGGGACAGGAACTCCACTGTCCCAGCCTGACCCTGACCGTGCTGAGGCAGGTCAGGGCCACTTTCAGGTGTCCTGCCCAGTGCTCTATGCCAGAGGTACACACCGCACGTTTTGGGAAACACTGGCCTCTGTAAGGTTACACAGATTTCTCTGTGGTATTGTACTCAGACTGTTAAGTAGCTCTTCTATTGGTATTTAATTTTCACAACTTCCTTGTATTTTGTCCCAGGCTCCTTTGTGTTTTCCTTTGTCTTCTCCATGGCACCGTGGTGGGTGTTTTGGAGAAGCTCAGTGAGTATTTAGAACCGTACTTTAGAAATGGGAGGAATTAAGAGATCATTTAATCCAACTACTCATTCTCAATGAGAAGACTGAGGTGTAGAGAAGTTAAGAGATTGCTCAAGTTCATACATTGCACTAGTGGCAGTAAGGATGAAAATCTTGATTCTTAGTGAGGCATTGTTCCAATATTAAGCAATAATCAATCAATACGGTTACTTTATCAAACATGTATGGCATATCCTGCGCCCATTACACCCTTCCCAACATACAGGAGCGTACTCTGTCGGAGGTTTCTTTAAATTTACTACAGTGCTCCCTCCTCTAGAAGTATTTACTAAGTGTTTATATTGCTCATGGAGAAAAGTTATTTATAAGTAACTTATAAAGAGGACTTACTTGACCAGCCAGGATGATTTTTCTTCTGAATTACATCCTAATATGTATAGCTTTCTTGCTCTCAGCTTATTCCACTTGGAGCTATGCCCAGCACAATTTACGTCTATGAACTGCTGAACATTTAAGCAAATTAAGTGTCCAAAAACTCAAACACAAATTGTATCTTGGTGATTTATGCCTTCATAAAGCAAAACACATACACTGTGCTGAGCACAGGCCAGATTTATAGCTCCACTGGTTAGGGAAAATGAATAGACATCTCCTAGAGAACATGTCCAGAACTGTGCTTGTGTGTTTAATTCTTGACCATGGGGGGTTTTGCCCAATGATATTTATCTTACAAATCATCTTCAATGCTAATATGCAATGTGAGCCGAGAATGGGAAAGACATACAAGAATTCTGGAGGGAGATTTAGATGCCAGTTAACTTTCACCATAACCCAAAAAAGGCAGGCAACTGAACAGCCCTGGATCTTCCATCTCTAACCTAACACCCTCAGGTTAAGCTTAGTAATTTCTCTTAAATATCAGAAGACGTGGGTCAGAAAGGAAGAAGTAAACCGAGAGTGCCAACGTAAACCAGAGGCTAAGAGTTGACTCCAATCTCTACTAAAATACTCCCAGGACCCCACAGACATTACAAAGACAATATCCTACTGAAAGCATAGTGCAATAATCAAGCACATATGCACTGAAGTCAGAGAAACAGATTTGAATCCCAAATTTCCCATTCACTGGCTGTGAGTAGCTGTTTCCTTATCTTTGAATGGAGTTTAACAATATCTACTTCAAAAGGCTGCTGTTTGGATTAATGAGATAATGGCTGTGTGGTAGGCAGCCCCTAAGAGAGTTCCCAATAATCCCCATCTCCTGGTTTCATTCCCTTGTTTTGGATATGGGCTAAACCTAGTGACTCACTTCTAGTGCATAGAATATGGCAGAAACGATGAGTGTCACTTCCACAATTTTTTGCAAAAAGACTGTGACTTCTATCTTGCTTACTCTTTTTTGCCTTAGCCTTGCTTTAATAAAAAGCCTGCTGCTATGTTGTAAGCTGCCCTAGGGAGAGACACAGGTGGTAAGGAAGTGAGGGAGGCCTACAGCCAACAGCCAGCAACGATCTGAGACCCTTGGTCCAACAGTCCAAGAGGAACTAAATCTCACCAACATCACATGAGTCAGCTTGGATGAGGATCTTCTCAGTTGAACCTTATGGTAATAGTGAGCAGATACTGTGATTTTAGCCATATAAGGGACTCTGAGTCCAAGGACTCACCGAAGCTACACCAAGATTCCCGACCTGCAGAAACCATGAGGTAATAAACGTTTGTTGTTTTAAGCTACTAAATTTGGGGCATTTTGTTACATAGCAATAGATAACGAACACAGGTTCGTGTCAGCACAGTACCTGACACATAGCACATTCTCTATAAGTGATGGCTATTAATATTACAGTTATTAACAGCTTTGTGCACATGAAGATTATACAGTGATAATTTAATCACCCTACTTCTATTTAGGCTTGCAAATAAAGAATTTTGAACTACATATAGCCTGTAGTCACTTTGCTAATTTATGAACATTACGTCTTCTAGAAGGCTGGAGTTTATGAAAGTGGCATAAGATAAAATGTCACCTCTTGAATTGAGAGTAACCTTCTTACAATATGTCCCAATCCTAAGGTATTCTGAGATAAATTTGTCCGTTCTGAGCAGTAGAGTGAAGACATTTCTACTGCAATTCACCATGGCTAAAATTTCAGGTAGTGCAAAAGAGTCAATCTTGTGGAACCTGCTTAATTAAAAACCTGACATTCAAACCCCACAATGTGTTTTCTTTTGGAGAAGCCACGGTATAATTGAGTACTGGACAACGATATTTCAATTTAAGGTCAGGTTGTTTATGGCTGTCATCAAAGTCAAATGAAATTTATCCTGAAAGAATAACGAAAGATATGGAAACAGATTTATGTACAAGGTTGTTCATTGCAGCATTATTTACAAACATAAAAAATATGGGAGACAACCTAAATGTCCAACAACAGGGGACTAGATGAATGATTTGTGGCATGTTCATACATCGAAATACTATGGGGTTATTAAACATGTTTTATAGGAATATTTATTAAGTCTTGTAATTGCTGTTGTTACTGTTGTCAGAAAAGAAGTAAAAGAAAAAACAAAAGAAGAGGGTTAGGAATTAGTTAAGAGAGTCACTTAATTTAGATAGTGGGGGAAAGAAGGGAAAGGAGCAATGATGGTGGAGAGGGCTGAAGGTAGATGTGGAGCTATTGAAAATGTCCTTAATTGCAAAACCCCTGATAGACTGAACCATTTGGAGTACAGTTAGTTTCATGAGTGTGACATGAACAGAAAGAAGTGAATATATATATCTCTTTGTTCACTTCTAGGAGGGTTCCCAAGACTCCCTCCATACCCCAATGCCATTTCTCCACCAAAATGAGTCTAAATTAAAGGCAGAAGGACATAACATTGCACCATAGTGCCAGAATGGTGTTCTTTAATGTAAGAAAGAAAGAGTTTAAAACAATTATTGAGGACCATGACTTAATCTTGAATTCATTTCTCCATTTTCTGATACACAGTGCAATAAGACTAGAGATGCCTCCTCCACGGGAAGCACCCAGCACAGGGAAGGCAGAGTCACCTGGAGCAATTCCTCCCTAGGCCTTGCAAAGAATTTCTCTCCTTCTCTTTGTTATGTTCTTCCTTGTGCTCTTCTTTGGTTGTTACTTGCCTTTCCTCACCACTGATTGAAAAACTCTAGCAATGCATCTCAACTGAGCAGCAATACCAATGAGTTACCGTCTCTCTGGTTGCTCCTGGGGATCTTGATAAAATGCAGATTCTGATCCAGTATGTCTGGGGTGGAGCCTGAGATCCTGCAATTCTGAGGAGCTTCTAGGTGTTGCCAGTGCAGCCGATCTGTGGAAAACACCTAGAGGAGTGTCAAGGCACAGGACCAAGATTAGGCTGTGTGCACAGGGCAAATGGACTGAGGAGGCTGCCCCACTTGTGTTTAGTGTAGACCTTGGACTAGAGGCACAAAAGGAGTCTTTATGGTTTCCATGCAATTCTATGTAGGTCATCAGGTCTTTGAGTTCTAAATGAGGGTACAGCTTTTAAGCATTATAATACCGAATAGAGTGTTTTACCTAGAGTGTCTGCTCTACCTAGCTCCTCTAGTAACTGAGGATTGAAGTGGAAGTCTGGATGATTCAGGGATCCAGTGGTTACCTCTGGCTAAAGAAGTCATAGATGCTTTTAATTTTCTTTTTTTTTTCATATTTTCTATAATGAACATGTATTAATTATTGAGAAAAAAGGTAAAAAAAATTTAACTAGTTTCTTATTACAGAATCTCTTTGGTTTTCATTGGTAAAATGCAGCTCACTTTATTTCTTAGAAAATGTCATGCTCTTTGTGCTTTTTTTCTGATCTTTGATTTCTGGGAGCAGCTAACGATGGGCTAGGAAGTAAGGATACAAATAGAAAGGCACCGGTTCCACCTGGAAAAGAAGATTCAAGAGGAGTTTTCCACATCATCAGAGTTAAGTCCATAGTGGGCAGGGCTTGATTATTTATTTACTTTTCTCACTGAGAAAAGAAGAAAAGATTGGTTTGTATTTCAGCAGAAGGATCGAAATTAGCATTGGAAAATTATTTCCCAATTGTAAATATTCTTAAGTAGAGAAGCGAGTTATCAAGGGAGATTTGTAATCTCTATCCTTGAAGATCTTTAAAAAATCTAAATATGTGAATGATCAAGTTTGTAGATGACATGTGGGATATATAAAATCCCAAAATGATACATCCTTTTCACTTAGCCTATTTGGGCCACTTCCATTAGCCAAAAATTAGCATGAAGTCAGTGGGTACAAATTAATGCTAGTAATCATGGAAGAAAAATGTCATTAGAAACCCAACTACTGTAAGTAGCTTAAATGATGCAATCCAAAAGCAAATATAAATGATTTTTGGTTAATCACAGTTTGGGATTATTCATGCCACTGCTCTATTAGTACAGGTAATTGAAAATTGACCCCGTAACCAATCCCCATCTCTCTGATTTAATTCAGGTGCACTGCACACCAGGGATGGTGACATGTACTCTATGGCCTCATGAAGCCCCTTGTGGCCTGGGGGACCTTTCGTTATGATTTTAAAAGGTGACAAATTATTGACACAGTAATAACCAAGGCAAAGCTGTTACATTTTCCCCTTTGATACCAATATAGTTCTATTAAAATTTAAATAAACTTTTAATTTTATTGAATTACTATGAAATCTGTATATAAGTTGCTTTGGCCTTTCTGAGATCTTATGAAAACAGAAAAATAATATAATCTTCCTCTTTTCCTAGGAATCTGTGTCATCATTATGACATGCTGATGTCAGCTAAAGTGTGGGCAGTTATGTAACTGATGCCTCACCTTCTCTTCCTGTGGGGATCCCATCTCAGTGACAAGCACTGCCCAGGATGACACTTGAGAGCCATCCTTCTCTGTTCATTCCCCTGCATGTACTGCATCTCATTAATTGCCAGCCCCATCCAGACTACCTCTTAAATGTCTCTTGAACCCATCCTCTTCTCTGCATCACCTCCTCATAACCATCACCTGGTCCAGGCTACCATATTCTCTCATCTGACTCCTACAACTCCCTCTCTACTTCTAGGCTGACCAGCCCTTTCCCTAACTAATCCAGGCTACATATGTCAGATAGATTGATTTTTCTTTAAAGCAAATCTAATGGTGCCACTCCCTGGCCTAAAACTCTTCAGTGAAAAATTATGTATTTGTATGATTTCATTTATAGAAACAGAATATAGATTAGTGGCAGCTTAGGGCTAGTAAGGTTGGGGGAAATGGAGAGTGACTACTAATGGGTATGGGGTTTCTTTTGGGAGCAATAAAACTGTTCTAAAATTGATTGTGGTAATGATCACACAACTCTGTGAATACAGTAAAAACTACTGAATTTTGCACTTGTACATAGGTGAATCATATGGTATATGAATTATATATTCATAAAGCAGTTATTTAAAAACAAAAACTCCATTCGGCCAGTCTATGTCTCTTGAGAGGTGAGTTCAAGCCATTCACATTTATTGAAAGAACTGATAGATGGGGTAAATTGTTCATCAAATTGTTGAGTTGCTTTTTGTTGTTTTGTTTTCTCTCTTGAGCCATTGTGGATTCTAGCCTTTGATCTTAGACTTTCTTATTTGTACAGGGTCAAAGGGAAAGCTTTCTCTCTGCCCACTAAAGTTTCACTGAAATGACTAACAATAGACAGATTAATAGGGAAAAAAGCTATAAAAAATTTATTAACATGCGTACACACACGAACGTTCCACAAATATGGACTCAAAGAGGAGCTAGATGGTTGAAGCTTCAATACCCTCTTCATAGGGGAGAGGAAAATGGGGAGGCTGTAGGCAATTTTTAGAGGGGTAGAACATGATTTTGGGGGAGTAATAAGTGAGCTAAAAGAACAACAGCTTGGAACAAACCTCCTTTGAGGTTGGAGGAGATGGTGGAAAGGTCTCAGAGCTGTGACCCCCAAATAGATGTAAAGTATGTCTTGGTGTGGTGATGATTTTTAGTCTCTTCTCTTCTTTGATAGTTAATCTCTCCTGGTTGTTTGATAGGATTCCTAGGGAGGGGTTTTTAAGACAACTACATTTTTCTTTTGAAAATAAGTTTTGTTAGTTAGATAAGGAAGTCCAGAGAGAGTCCTTGCCTGTGCTGGCAAGCAGTGGAGTTGGGGAGGGATAGGAACAAGAGAATATTAGAAAATTCTTGGTTCTGTGCAAGCTTCTGAGACCTTCCAATTTCTTTTAATGCAAAGTGCTCAGCATGCAAAAGCACCACACCTTGGGACATCATTCTCTGCTCTCCAAGAGTCGTATCTAATCATCATCTTTTCTTCCAAAAACAATGCCCTTTCCCTCATTCTGGGTGGAGTGGAGTCTTATTTTTCTACACATCCCCTTCTGGACAGCTAACCTGGTGGCAGCACTAATTGTTGGTGGTTTGCATTCAGCAGAGTGACCAGAATTAATGATGCAAACTCAATAGAGGTCAGAAATAACAGAAGTTATGATTCTTTGGCAGCTGCTTGATATTCAATATTAAGCCGCTTTAGCAAACCTCTTTCTTACTTTTGTGGCCAGATGCCACAGAGCATAAAAAAATAAAATATAATGAAACAAAAACATTCCCCCTTTCTCACACCTGCTGCCCTGCTACCTGCCCTAAGTGGAAGTCACAAAGAAAAGGATTTAAATGAGCCGAGAGACCTCTCCAGCTCCCCTGGGTCAGAGGTGCGGTGCATTTGCACAACTGCAGGAGCTTGCTTTGCTAATGTACCTGCTCCATAAATTACTCTGGAGGAAATCACTTCATTATTCATGACTTAAACGTTCCTGTTGCAAAATGGTGATCTATGTCATGTACTGTTGCATTACCAATTCAATTATTCTTTTGTCATGCAAACTCCCTGAGCTGTGACAAGGGGTGGGGCGGCCTGTTCACGGCTGGCAATCTGTAAAGCTGTCCGGGAGCAGCTTTCTTCTGGCTGCAGTGAGCTGGAGAATTTATGAAATGGCTCTCAGGGAAGATGTCTGCCAATGATGGTAAATTGATGATCACTATCCAAACATTTAGCAGCCCTTCATCAGTTATAATGTGGCTATCTTTAACTTGCCTTCCTTAACTGATAGCATTTCATGCTTTTTGAAATGAATTTGGAGTTAAGGGAGAGAACAAAGCCTGCCTCACAGAATCCACCACAATAATATTCATTGTCTTTTCATTTTCCATTACCTTAGTGTTCTGAAACTTCTTTGCATAAAGAGATACTCTAATATTTTTGAAATGCCTTTTTTCATTTTGGTAATATAAAGGATGGTCTTTAAGGTTGATCTCAGCCTGATGGCAAAACAAATGTGTGACAAGAGTCAACTTCAATCACTCACATGGGGTTTTAGCCTTATGGTGCCAAGCATCTGTTTTGTATAATGGTGTGGTATTAATAAATTGTTTCTCTCTTCTGGGTTGGTTAAAATGATCAGATGTATTGGTGTAGTGGGACATAGCCAGTGGAATATATTTTTGATTTCAGACACTGCTTTACATACCTGCGAATCAGAGAATTACCAAAATTTACTGATCCTTTCACATTAGTAGAGAAACAGAGTATGGGATTTAAAACTTCATGGCCAGGACTTGGGGGAGTGAATATAATTCATGCTCTTCTGTTCTCTTTTGTTTCCTTTTCTTTCTCTCTCTCTCTCCCTCTCTCCCTTCCTTTCTTCCTTCATTCCCTCCTTCCTTCCTCTCTCTTTGTTTCTTTCTTTCTCTTTCTTTTCTTTCTCCTTTTCTTTCCTTCTTTCCTTTCGTTTTTTCCCTTATTCAGTTCCCACTTTTCCTAGAGCTGGGACCTTTGGCGGAAGCAGGTTGACGAGGAGTAACTCAACTCAGTTCTATCACAGACCTATCTTCAGCCTGCGGTTGGGAGGGATCTTTTAACATTTAGTCACTATTGTGCCTATGGGAGGTTACATTTAATCCTCAAAATTACGTGGTGAGTAATTATTTCTATTTAGCTGTTGAGAAATAGATTTTCAGAGAAATAAATGACTTGCTCGAGAGCAAGTTTGGTCTATTTCCATAACTCGTCTATATATACCCATAAAACTCCTCATACTATAAATGGTTGGGTTTTCAATTATGTTTAAGGTAAGGTCTCTTTAATTTAATACTATTAATATTAAATTAAATACTGGTTAGTCTATGATTAGTGCAGGGGTAGATCCAGCTTCTGTGAGATTTGAAGCTTGTTTAAATTTGGGACCCACTCTTAACACAAATAATACAAAAATTATAAACTCAACATTAGATTCAGGACCTTAAACGAGCCCATCAAGAGAGGTGTGATGAAGATTAAACTTGTTACCTACATGAAAGTTCTGAACATGTGTCAAGAAAGAAGATAAAATATTTCCAAATGTATTTCATGTAATCCAGGGATCCTTGAAGCAAACTGCTGCAGCTGCAGGAGTTTGTGTCTGTATGGTCTCAGATGAGCAGTCGCTTCATGGCCAATGAATGCAGTTTCCTCATGGGTGAGCTGGGCCGCATGCTATGTGTCATTGAAGAAGTAGAAGAAAAGTGTCTGCTTTGGAAGGAGCCGGTAGTCCTTGCAGAAGGGACCGATGTTCACAATGGAGGAATTCGATTTCTTTTTTGAAAGAGTTAATAACTCTTGTAACTATGGTTACAAACTTATCTAGCATTTTATGATCATGCTTCAAAGTAGCTTCGGTTCCTAAAGTTCCATGTTCTTTAAAGCACAACAAACAAAAGCAATCAAAACTAATTTCAAATTATTCAAAAACTTCCACTCTGGGTTAATGCAAGCCCTTTAGAACAGTGGCTTTCAAACTTTTTGATAAATATATCCAGAGAAAGAATATATTTTATATCATGGTACAACTATATGTACATAGGTGAGTGTTTTAACACATATATGTTTACACATATATATAAAATAATACATGTTTACTCCAGTCACTGAAGTCTGATAGCTTCTAATTTATTTTGTTCTATTCTAGTTTATTAAAAATTCTACTTTTATAAAATCTATGGTTTAGAATATATAATATTTTAGGAGAGCTTTAATGGTCTTTAAAAAAATAACTTTTCCCCTTCTGTTGATTATTTATTGCAGAAGAATTTTACATAATTTCTACATGATCTGCTAACTATCAAGACCAGTAAACTGACGGAATGGGCAGTGATGGAAAGTTTGAGGCTTTCTCTGCCTCATAACATTTCTTTCTTCCAACTCCCAATTTCAAACTCTCCTCTCTCTCGTGTCTCAGTGCCTTATCATTTTCCCAGGGATGGCACATTCTAAGCCTTGTCTCTGTAGAATTAAAGTCTTTATATTTTTTTTTAACTAAGACTTCATTAAGCAGGAGGAAAATTTGGAACAGAAGAGGGCATTCCTACAGCACGTGAGATACATTCGTACAGCACAGGAAATACCACTGCTTATTCTGCTACCCAATCTGTCTGTGCATGGGAAAGACCAGATTCATTGCGCTTGTTTGATTTGGAAGAGAAAGGAGCAAGGCATTGGTACTACCTTCTAGTGTTCTCCTCTTCCAGATCAACTAGCAGCAACTATCAAATATATGTGACTGCTGTGGGCTAGGTACTATGCCAGGTACATTACCTATAAATCCATAACAAATCTCAAAGGTAAGAATCATTATCCCCATTTGACTGAAGCATATCTGACTCCTAAAAATGTTAAGTGTAATACTCCATGGTCCCTCTCCGAGTAAGACATGAGAGTTGAAATCAGGTCTACTCTGTAAGCCTGCCTTAAAATCAGGGCTGAAATTGTCAACTCTTCTCACAGAAATAAAGAGTAGAATAGCGGTTACCAGAGGTTGGAAAGGGCAGAGGGTCCTTCGTCCTTCTCCAACTACAGGCAGAGAATAAAAATCTGTCTTATGCATGAACTAATACACAATCAAGCTAAGTGGATAACTTTAGATCAAAAGCTTATTAAACCGAACCCCAATCAGTTAAATACATCTATTTCATCTATTTCTTCCTTCAGATATATGCCTTGAGTTTGAGGCAATTGGAGAAAGGTCCATAACCACAATATCTCTTGTAAACCTTTTAACTTTTACTGTTATTTTTTATTCCTCTTTTGGTTAGCTTATAAGTCACTCTGCATTGCCATTAGCGGCTCTATTTTTGTTCTTAGGTTTTTAAAAACAGAGTGGCATTACATTAAAATAAACAATATTTAGGTCTTTTAAAGGCCTTCAGTCCAAAATCTGAAATAAAGAAAGAGAAGGCATTATTTAAAGGTATAAGCATGTAGCCCTTTGGAGTTTACTGTAGGAGTGGCGTGTGATATCTCCATTCCTTGTCTCTCCCTGCAGCACACCATGGCAGTACAAAAAACTCACAGGAGCAGGTTGTCATCTGATAAATTAGTTGGTGATATATCCTAGGTAACTATGCCCAACAACTATTTATTTTGTTAGGAAGTAACAGTCACTCCATCTACATGAAATATTATTCAGAATTATAACTCAAGAATACTTTAGAAATGGTCAACTATGGATAAAATGAGGTTGTCTCAATGTGTTATTTAAAACTTATGAGTTGAAATAAAAGTTCAATTCTTTTTAATTTGGAAAAGAAACATATCTCTTCATATGCAAGAGCTATTTAAATGAGCAGGTTAATTGGATTTTGAAAAATAGCATTTTTTCCAATCAAAAGTAATTCACTTACCTTAATTTTAAGCACCTGGAACATTTGTAATAATAACATGAATGTTCGGCCTAGAAGATTAAAGAGGAATAAAAAGAAGATAAAGAGACAAAGCTGATGTTGGAAGAAAAATAAAGAAAGAAAGAAACTTGAAGGTTAAAATATCTTAGGGATATTTGAACCCGTGTAGTAATTAAGCCATTGAAAGAAGATAAATGATGGATAAATTATTATATTTTAACCTTTCAAGTTAGAAAGGTCAAAGGATGATAATAAATGCAAGAAAGTTATAGAGAAAAATATGTGAAGACTTTTGCTTTGTTTTGTTTTATATATTAATTAAACAATAATTTATGGAATGCTTGTAAGCTACCAAGTCTTCAGCTAGGCATTGGCTCACGAATAAGCTAATAAAATTAAGTATGCTAAATTCTTAAAAAGATTAGAAGATTGTTTGTAAAATTAAATAAGAACACTGTCTTAGCTATCAATTTCATTAACTTAACGATTGAGCCCTTCTGATAAACTGTTGAGAGACACTTCTCATTGGATTTCTCATGTACCTGTATGGTCCTGCTTTTCTGAACAAAAAACATATTTGAATAGCAAATAGCCTTGGAAGCTAGAGATAATGTATCCCTCCAGAGACATGTAGAGACTCTCTCTCCCTGGAAAAGTCCCAGGGTAGTAAAGATAAAACCCTCTTCTTTCCCTATCTAGAGACATTTGCGTACAGTTCAGAGTAAGAAGCCAAAACTTACCTTTTCCTTCTCCCCCAGAGGAAAATTACTTACATTTCAAGGAAATTAGAGGTCTTTCTCTCCAGAAGGTAGAATGGGCAGATATGCAAGCAGAGCCTAATTTTGCCATTCTCCGGAGGTGGATGTGCCCCATTGTGTGTGCAGCTGACATCCGTCCTCATTGTGTTGCCCTGTGGGGATGAGGGTGTGGGAACCTTGACAAGATGCCAGTCAGGCGGCCATTTTTCATATGAATAATAAACCATGTGTTTCCATGTTTCTCTCACTGAGAAATCTTGAGGCTCACACACATGCGTGAGTGTCTCCGTCTACGTACATATATGTACATAGATATCTGTATTTATGTCATCAGCCAATCGTCTATTTCAGTTTTACTTATTGTTAGAAGTTTATTATTATGAGTTAAATTGTGTCCCCCAAAAATCATATGCTGAACTCCTAACCCTCAGTTCCTCAGAATGTGACCTTATTTGGAAATGGAGTTATTGAGGATGAAATTAGTTAAGATGAAGTCATTAGGATGAGCTCTAACAACATGTCTGGTGTTCTTATAAAATGGGGTAAATTTGGACCCAGAGCCATATAGACAGATATTATGAGAAGATGAGTGATGCCTCTGCAAGCCGAGTAATTCCAAAGATTGCCAGCAAACCACCAGGACCATCTCCAGGGCAGACACATGAAGCAGACGCTCCGTCACAGCCTTCGAAAGGCGTCAACCTCAATCTCCAGAACTGTGAGAACTGTGAGGAAATCAGTTTCTGTTGTTTAAGCCACCCAGTTTGTGGTACTTTCTTATGGCAGTTCTAGTGAACAAATACATTTTTCAATATCTATTTTACATAATTGTTTTGAGCATATGTAACTCATGTTTCCAAAAGGGGTAAATGTGGTTCACTCATTAAACAATTTAAAGCCCCTCACCCACCATCAAATGGTGGACATCTCATTCCAGCTGTCTCTGTTCTTGGCCCTTAATCACTGGAATTCTAACCCAGTCAGGAGGCTGACTCTGTTCCTGCGGGGCTGAATATGTGGCAGATACCTGGTTGAAGGAAGCCTCAGGGACAGTGTTCGTCATGTAACGCAGGTCCTGCAGTGCTGGACCACCATGTGCTCAATATATGTCCACTTGGTCTGCCTATCTGTTTCTCTCCCTCTTGTTTTTTCTAGTAGGTGACTCACAATTAACTCACTGTTGCTGGCAAGAGAGTCACTTGTAAGAAATGTTAGGGAAGTATGGAAAAAGCCCTGGAGCAGGAGTTTGTCCACAGTGAGTTTGAACTCTAGTTTGGCTACTTCATTGCTATGTGGATAATTCATGTAGCATTATCTAAGACTCATTACTCCTGTGCAAAATTGACCTAACAATAGCTGTTCTATTCATTTCTAACAGTTGTGCAGAGATTCAAAAGAGATAATGTATGTGAAAAATTTATGCTATACAGATATATTTTTAATAAAATTATTTATCATTTTCAATAGTTTTAAATTAAAAAGAAATGTTTGTTTCTTAATCTTCTTGACTTATCACATTTGACATTGTCAATTTCTCCCTCCTTCTTCGAACTCTCTCTTTTCTGGATTTCTGTGGCACAATACGCTTCTGGTTTCATTCTGCCTCTTGGATTGCTCCTCTTGGCCACGTTCGTAGGCTCATCCTTGTCTGTGTGGACATTTATATTAAATGTTGAAGTTTTGCAAGCTTGGCCTCAGGCTATTGTTCCTGTGCATTTTCTCTAGGCTAGTTCCATCCACATCCACAAATTATCAACTTTGCCCTTGTATGAGTGTCTTTATGAATACTGCAAATGAATATCTTCACTCCAGATCTCTTCTCTGGAGTATAGACATGTATATCCAACTGCACACTTGAAATCTCTTATATTATTCAAGGCACCTAAACCTCAAAATATCTAAAGAGTGTACTATGCCGTTCCTAACTAAACCTTGTATTCTCCCAGTGTTCATTAAAACACCAAAATCCCACCAAAGGGCCACCAAATCCCTTCGGTTACCAACTCAGAAATCTAAGTAACCTGCTCTTTGTTTCTCATATCCATTTTATCTGAATCTGGTAGATTTTAAATTCAGTATCACTTAAGATGCTTTCGTCACATGTCACAGAAACACATGTCAATTTAAGTTTTTTTAAAATTAATTTTTTTTAATGTCGAGTAATAAGAAATCTTAGTATAAGAGATGTTGAGGGTTGGTTAAAGCAGAGCCCATATTCTGCTCTACCTTTCTATCTCCTATCATTATTACCAAGTCTGCCTTGTCCTCAGACTATTCCTATTACAATTGCAAGATTACTGCAGCACATCTCAGTCACACACACAATTTCAACAATACCCAGTGGATTAAAAGGCCCAGCTCTTCTTAGGCATCTCTTTTTAGGAATGCAGAAATATTTTCCCAGAAGGCTCCTGGTGGCCTCTCCCTTACATATCATTTGCCTAAATTATATTACATGCCCATGCCTAAATCAATTACTGGAAACGGAATTGGAACAAGCTTACCCTGAGGCACAGAGGAGGGAAGACAGCTGGACAAAATCCAATATTTATTGGCAAAGAAGATAATGCAAAATACATGTTGGAAAAGAACAATAGTATCTGCATCACTTCCTCAATATTTCTCAAAGTTGCTCATTCTTTTCATCTCAATTCCAAACACTTGAGGTAGATATTACTGTTGCTTACTAAGAGATGGAGTATTCTTGCAATGTGTCCTCTCCAACCAGAAGCAGTGGTCTTGATGACCACACTTACAAGATACGATAGGCTTCACTCTGCACAAAATTTATGTAGCATTAAGGAAGGATTTAAGACAGGCAGTAATGAAGTATTAGGGATTATAATCTCCAGGCGCAGCTTCCAATTTCTCAGCATTGCTGTATATTTGGCGTGAGAGACGATGCTGAGAGGGTGTAAAGACTTTCACCTCTGGGAAGCCATAAGCTAGGCCACTTTAACATTTTTTTCCTTGCAAAACACACAGCTCTGTTGGGCATAAATGACTAGCATCCATGAGCCAGTGCAGCTGTGTCTCACCAAGTATGGGTAACTCAGTGAACCATCTTAGGTATAGCTGCTTGGTTTAGCACTTAGCAAGCTCCTCAAGGTACCATATACACTGTACATTCCTTGAGTCAGAATTGCAAGGAAGATTCAACCATCCATCAAATTTTCAACTGCTAATAAGGCTAGAGTAGAGTTTCTCAAACACAGTACTATTGATGTTTGGACAGAGAATTCTTTATTGTGGGGAACTGTTCAGTGCATTGCAGAATGTTTTAGCAGCATCTTTGGGCTCTACTCACCAGATACCAGTAGGAATCACTCTGTTTTAACAACCAAAGTTTTTTCCAGACATTGAAAAATGTCCCCTGGGACAAAATCACATCCAGGATATAATCGCTAGGCCAGAAGAAGGCTACAGACCAGCTGTCGGCTTGTTTCTTCCAGCGCAGTTTCATCCCCCACCCCCTGAAGTAAGGCATGGTAATAGTGACTTGTTTTATTCAGTGAAAAATGAGCAAAGGTTGTGCTATCACTTCCTGGATGAAGTATTTAAAATAGGTGTCCAATTTTCCACTCTGTGTCTTCTGCCTAGAATTTGTGTAAGAACTTGTAGATACAGAGTGGCTATGAGGTCAAAGCAGCCTGAAATACTGTGCCTGGAGGACAGCTAGCTGGGTAGTCACCTGGGCCCACAGTGGACACGGAACAAACAACAGATACATCTTTGTTTGTTTGTTTGTTGTATGTCACTGAAATTTTGGGATTGTTTGCTTCTTCAGCGTAAACCTAACCTAATTAGTACAATATCCTACTCCAAAGTACCATCATCTTTGAATCAGACAGCTGCAATAGTCTCCAAATGGGTCTTCCATATACATCCTTGCTCTCCTCCAATGCAGTAAATCATACTGCCAGATATGTTGTTTTAATAATGCAAA